>OX465263.1:9251611-9514247 GCA_949987775.1 Aproaerema taeniolella | reverse complement strand
AGAACATTATACATTACCTAACCTGTTAGAAACAAGCATAGCACATAAATAATGGCCATTTCGGAGCCTTCTGTCGACTCAATGTCAAATTACTCGAGAAAAAATAATGAGGTACAACAAGGTCAAGCAAATTTATACAATCACTTTTAGGTATTCTCATGAAGCAGTGGCATGAAAAGTTTAAAAAATTAATGCTAGACGATTAGGGTGTTTGTAGAAAAGAAGATGTAGTGTTTACCTAATTCTTTCCACATGTTCAAGTGGGTCAACATATAACCATTTCTGATAGCTTTCAGTACGTCCTCATCATTATCCGACCAGAACTGTCGCTGCTTCACGATTGAGTCCATGAGGTGCTCCTTGGCAAAGGCTGCAGCCTCGCTGCCGCCGTGGCCATCGTAAATTCCGAAGAAAGCGTACTCCAAATCCCTCTCATCTTCCGTTTGTTGATACGCAACGGAAAACAAGTCTTCCATATACTTTCTCCCGCCTTGGCTACAATGGCCCGTCACACGTAAATTCACACCGATTGACGCAGGCATTTTACAACTATAACATTACTAATAACCAAAACTATTTATGATTTCATTGTAACACAGCGTTTCTAGACATTTTGCATTTGCAATTACGCGAGTCGCGACTTCATCACGGAGGGTCACGTGGACATATTGATCAAGACGCGTGCCCCACTGCATATAGGGGATTCTATAAGAGCAAAAGAGATGACTCTATGTTATTACGTCATGTCAAATGAGAAATGGACGCCATCATTGTTTCCGCCATTTTCGAGAATACATCAAATGTGTGACTTTTTTATGTCAAGTTAATAATGGAATGAGTTTTACTGGTAATATTTAGTTTTGTTACGTGTAATATAAAAAAATAAAAATTATCACGAAACGAGTTCATTGAAAAAGGATAAAATAACCACTTCTACATGATTATTAGTCTTTTAATAGTGGCTTATCCTAACGGATGTGTCGTCACTTCTTTTCAAACGAAGGAGTTACGTTTAGAAATTGAACATTCGTTTAGAAATCGAATGGGAAAAAAACCAACTTCTGTAGGTTTATTAGGTTTAAGAAAAGCAACTTTTAAATCGAGTAGGGAATCCAAAGGGAATCACTTGCGTGTTCTCTTCTCTCTCTTGTTGGCAGGAAAAGAGTAGGAAATCAAATCGGTAGTTGTAACAGTATTTTTTTCTTCCCTCCCGTAATCAGTCAAACACATAGACATAGAAAAAATAAGTTAAGTGGTCAAATACTGTCAGGGAGGGGGATCGTCTCCTACTATAGTGTTGCATAACTATCGATAGTTAGGCTATCGATTTTTGACTTTAGAAAACAGTTAGGATATCGATAGGACTATCGATATTATCGATACTAACGATGGCCAATAGTTTGCGATACTATTGATGACAAACCAAACTATCGATAGTATCGATACTATTGAATTCTAATAGTATCGATATTCAAAACTATCAATAGGGTTGGGATTCAACAGAATCGATAATATTTTTTTTATTAAGGTTCACCAACAATTGCTTACACTAAAACTTACAAAATGTATGTGTTTTAAAACAAAACACATTGGCAAGTGCAACAATTACTTAGTACTTATAGGTAAACTTCTCATGCATATTTAAAACAGAGTGTGCTACGGCTAGTTTAGGAAAAGGGGGCGGTGAATTCGACAGGGAGTGAGTAATGCACGTACGGTCGTGCGGCATTGCTGAATTTACCTTTGGTGTCTGCATGTATGTCGATGAAGTTACTACACTGGTTTACAATTTTGCACATTCTGAAGATAGAATAGGCGATTGAATCAATACTATTCGAATTCAATAGTATCGATACTATCGATAGTTTGGTCTATCATCAATAGTATCACAAACTATTGGCTATCGATATTCTTACTGTTTTTCAAGGTTACGATAGACTATCGATACTTTCTACTATTGGTTGCTATTGCAACCTTGTTTACAGGTTGCGTGCGATACAAATCCTGCACACCGGTGTGCAAGAATCGCGCGAGGGCTTAAATTACAAGTTTTACAACATAAAGTTTCACTGACATACATACATACGCTCATCAAGCGCTCATCCCATACATACGGGGTAGTATGGCAGAGCATCAGTGGTTCAGAACCACTTTATGCCATGTTTGACATAATTCTGAGGGTTATTAGATTAAGTGTGAGAGGTTGTCAGCGTTTCGCCCACATTATAGTAATAGGGATCTATTACGACTTTTACAGTATGCCTGGAAATAGTTGGCAACTGGTAAATTCTAAGTGTTTCTTTCATTCCCAGTCCAGGATGGAATTATTTTTACTTTTTTTTTGTTTACTTTGGGCATAATTTGTATCTGTAACATTGAAAATAGAAAGTGTTAGGTTATAAGTGGTTTAACATTGGTTTATAAACTAAAACAACGAGCTATGTCAATTACTAATAATTTAGACAATAACTTGAAAGAAACAAAATAACTAAACCATTTCTAAAATTACATGTTTTCTATAAACATGTTTTAATAAAATAAAACCCAATAAAATTTGACTATAAATATTATTTATGACTAATATTCTACAATAATCTAAAACAAATTATTCTTCTGTAACCTCCCAAGGTTTCTCAGGTCGGAACTGATCCCATGGATTTGGTTTTTTGTAGACATTCAATTCTTCTAGTCGTACACCTCCACTCACCACCTCATTTAGGAACTTCTCCACTTTTCCTCCTTCAACAGGTTTGATATCACAATACATTTCTGTGATCCCAGATTCTAAACATCTTTGGGCAAACACTTTTCCTAGTCCAACATAGGCACATGTGTCTGTTGTGCTGTATAGTTGCTTCCGTAGGCACCATTCTGAGGTTTTAGCTTCTATTACAGGTCCATTAGCAAAGTGGACCACTTGAGCAGTCACTATTCTGTTAGTTGCTAGGAGAACAAGCCTGAAAATAAGAAAACATTTTTTCAAGCTCTGTTGAAGCGTGTAAGATTTAAATTATTTTATAAAAAATGTCATACTTATGCCAAAACTTTCTGCCTTCTTTTTCTAAGTGGTACCCATCAGGTTTGCGGGCGATTCTCATGCGTTCCAAGTTTCTTGGGTTCCTGTTGACAAATTCTGATGCAGAAGAACTCAATCTTGTTAGTTGGGGAACTGCCAATACTTTCTTGAGAGAGTTCATTCTAATTGTACTGAAATTAATTGAATTCTCTTAAGATTACTGCACCTGTCCACTTAATATTGTTAACTCCAAAACTCCAAGAAAAACGAAAAATTATTTTTCTAACCTATAAGTCTGTGGTCCAAGATACATATTTTTGAAACGATAGAATTCAATTGGGCGTTTTCCGACTGGCCGGCACGGCGACGGCGACGGCGACGGCGAGAGTGACAGAGCTATACTAGGAAGCAAGTATCTCTGTCACTCTACTACCTACCGACTACCGATTTCTTGCTTCCTAGTATAGCTCTGTCACTCTCGCCGTCGGTCGCCGTCGCCGTCGCCGGTGCCGGCCAGTGGGGCCTGATTTTTGAAACAATAGAATTCCAATTCGCATACGAATTGACAAGATTTGTATGGGATTTTCATGCGAAACTTGTCAATTAGTATGTGAATTGGAATTCTATTGTTTCAAAAATCAGGCCCCTGGGCCCATATTCCCAGTCTTGTCAGACAGGCTATTTTTTTTTTTTTTTTTTTTCTTTGTGGCACTTCGCGACTTGCGTTTGGCCAATGACGAGATTATGACTTTTTTTAATAATTAGAAAGCGAGGAAACTTTTAATTAAAAAAATAAGGAATCGGGAACGGAATTTGGAAAAAGGAAAATACAAGGATCAGGAAAGGATAATTATAAATGGAATAGAATAAATATTATCAGAGAAATAGACTATATATAAAAGGAAGGAATAATGTGGGAGTAACTTAAATCCTAATATTATTAATTTCAATAAAATTCGAAAGGCATTTATATACAGAAAAATTACAAGAAGACAGAAGCACTTTTACTGACGAAGGAAGAAGGATTCCAATATTTACAAGATTTTGAATAAAAGAAGAAATATCATGTTGAGAACAGCTAAAAACTATATGATCCAAATCACCCACCTCACCACAATCGCATAAGTCACTTTCGACAATTCTTAGCCTGAATAAGTGAGCAGGAGAGCACACATGTCCCAACCGCATGCGGGTGATGATAGATGTAGCCCTCCGGCCCAGTTTGATTTTGCAAAACCATGGCTTCACCGGAATCGAAGGCTGTATATTCCAAAAGTGTCTGCCCTTGACCTGACCGCTACAAGCCCAAACCTCACCCCAAGAGTCTCTAAGTTGAACACTAGTCAAGGCAGCCAAATCAAGTGCATAAATTTTAAAGTGGGCCATGTCACCACAATTAAGAGCATCATTAGCAAGTTGGTCAGCTCGCTCATTTCCCAAAATGCCAGAGTGGCCGGGCACCCAGGCAAACACCACTGAATACCGTTTTTTAAAACATTTTAATAAAAGATTACGAATTTCTAAAATTATTGGGGAAACAGAGTTCGACTTAAATGGAAATCTATCGAGAGCTTGAAGAGCACTCATAGAATCTGTAAATATAACAGTTTTTGATAATTTAGCCAGAAGAATATACTCTAAACATTTAAATAAGCCAAAACATTCTCCCGTGAAAACAGAACTTTCTGGCGGAAGTTTGATCTTTTGAACAATATTGTACTGGGAGTGAAGAACTCCAACTCCAACCATTCCATTAGGAGAATGTTTAGATGCATCACTGTACATGCAGTGCCAGTCATGGAATTCAGAGTCTTTGACGAAATTAAATGTGTGTGTTGCTTCGATGTCACCCCCATCAATGCCCAAACTCAAACGAACTACTGGAGCAAGGGTTAATGCTTCAAATGGAACCGTAAAAAGAGGATGGCAGATCGAAGTTACGATAGGTACTTGAATGTTGAGATATTTGCGATAACTTTTTACTAAACATGGTATCATTTTATGCTTCCAATAAGATGAAGTGGAAACTTCAGAAGACAGTCTTTCTAATATGTACATTAAAGGGTGATTACGAATCTGGAGACGTCGGAAAAGAAATCTGTCTGAAAGATACTGACGACGCAAGCTAAGCGGAGGTTCAACAGCTTCTACTTGCATAGCATTAATTGGACTTGTCCTCATAGCGCCTAAAACAATCCTAAGTGCTTTCGATTGTACCTTATCTAATTTATCCAAAGCGGTCATATTACAAGGCTCCAGCAAAAAAGTACCATAGTCCAAAAGACTTCGAACTATAGCATTATAAATTAACTTTAAAGAAAATGAATGTGCACCCCACCAAACACCAGTTAGACATTTAATTATGTTTAAATTCTGTTGGCATTTCTTAACTATGTAGTCGGAATAGGGAACTCCAGACAACTTGGAATCAAGAATCATCCCTAAGAATTTTACTTCAGACTTGACTGGGATAGGATTGTTATCATAAGTAACAACGATTGTAGGATGTATTCGCTTTCTAGTAAACAACACCACTGAGCTCTTGGAAACTGATAATTCAAGACCGCTATCATTAAGCCAACACCTGAGACGGCCAAGAGAACTGGTCAATGAATTACTCGCTTCTTGAATACTAACACTAGAAGAGTAGATGAGTAAATCATCGGCATATTGTATAACTTTAGAAGAACCGTTAAGGGATGATTCCAAGTCATGTGTATAAATGTTGTACAAAATTGGACTCAGAACGGATCCTTGAGGAAGGCCTTTCCAAACACTTCGAGAAAGTCGTGTACCATCTTGGAGATCTAAATGAATAAACCTTTCAGATAGCATGTTTATTATAAACGTAACAAGTATAGTAGGGATTCCCAAGGCTCGTAATTTGGTTTGCAGTACAGAAATAAGGACATTATCATATGCAGAGGTAATATCCAGAAATGCAGCAACTACAGAATTATTTACAGAAAAAGCCAACCGAATGTCCGACACGAATAAGCTGATATTATCAAGTGTGCTTCTGCCCTTTCTAAATCCACACTGACCAGAAGATAAAAGACCTTTGTTTTCAACAAACCACTCTAAGCGATTTTTTACCAGGTGCTCAGCAAGTTTAGCCAGAACTGATGACAGAGCTATAGGACGAAACGAGGCAGCATCCGAAGGAGGTTTCTTGGGTTTTAAAATTGGGATGATGGACTGTGACCTCCAAGAACAAGGTATGTCTCCAGTCATCATTATTGTATTAACAATGTCCAGAAAGTAACCAAGAGTGGAATCACTGCAGTTAACTAAGAAGGAGTAAGGTATTCCATCATCACCAGGCGATGAATCTTTGACACACGATAAAACACCCTTCATTTCCGATAGGGAAAATGGAGAATTGAGGTCATAATTTGAAATTAACTGTTGGAATGGAGCAATGAATGGAAGTGAGTTCTGGAACAAAGGGAGGGGCCAGCCTATCCAAAAACTGGTTACCCAAAGCAGGAGCCATAGGACAATAAGAAGAGAGAGTGACACCAATTCTGAATCTTCGTATATTGCGCCATACAACTGACGGTGAAATTTCAGGGTTTACTGAAGCACAAAAGCTTCTCCACCCTTCAAACTTTTTGTTCTTTAAAAGCTTTCGGGTGTTGTTAGCAATTTCAGTAAATATATCGAAGTTTTCTGATGTCATCACTGAACAATAATTTCTTTCGGCCTCCTTTCTGCTCTTTATAGCCTTGGTACACTCTCCATCCCACCACGGCGGGAAAGGCACTTTACGGGCGCTGTTATTTTTGACAGGAAAAACTTCGTCAGCTACCTCGATCAAAATTTTAGAAAATGCTTCAGAGCACTCTAACCCGTTATCAGAATTAACCGAAGGAAGAAAATGAATTTTCTGATTTACCTTCTGAGAAAAAATAGACCAATCCTTGGGAAGCCTATGTCTTAAACGAGGTTCGGGCTTTTTGTTTACTGGACATAAAGACGGAAAATTTATTATAATAGGAAAGTGATCGCTTCCACAAGTTGATTTATGAGTGTGCCAAGATAGAAAAGAAGCTAAGTCAGGGGTACAAATGGAAGGTCAGGCGCACTAGGGCCTTCATCAGGTCGTGTCAAACGAGTGGGAGATCCATCATTTAATAAACATAAGTTCTGTGAATCCAAAATATCTAACATCTCCTCACCGTAATAATTGGAACTGCGACTTCCCCAGCTCTGATGCTGACAATTAAAATCTCCTAATAATAAGAATGGTTTAGGCAGAATAGACATCAATTGATTTAATTCGCTATACAAAGCAACAGAAGGATTAGGAATATATACAGAAACTATACAAATATTATTTACAAGAATAGCAATGGCTTCAATGCCATCACTTAAAAATGGAAGGGAAAATGGTTGAAAAATAATGCTATTTTTGACGAGGATGGCAACACCACCATACTCGTCACATCTGTCATTTCTGAGAGAGGAATAACCTGAAACTTTTAACAAGTTTTCAGGCCTCAGCCAAGTCTCAGACAGACAAATTATATACGGTTTATACACATTTAATAAATAGATAATTTCATGTTTTTTTGGACTGATACTTCTACAATTCCACTGCAAGATCTTTCGATCCATTGTTGGAGTAGTAAGAAGATAGAGAATTTGCAATAATATCGGCAACGTTGGACGGTAAAGGTTTAGAAGGACTGAAGTGGGAACTAAAACTGGACAATAACCTGATAAGAGAATTGATATCCTCTATGAAAGATTGTGGAGGTCTATCTTCATTTGCTTTTTGAATAAGCGCAGCGCCATTGGGAAGAGAAGAACTGGTCATGTTGTAATCCCTAGCAAAGGATGCATGAGCTGCCCTATCATAACCACCTAAAACTGGCTTCGGTGTGATTCGTGGATTTGAAAAGACTGTTTTTTTATAAGATCTGGAAGGAGAAGCAACAGAAGTGATGTGTTTAGGGCGATTGTTATTGTTATTTATAGAAGATGGGGAAGAAGCAACAACATCAGCAAAAGATCGTGAAACTGGTGCATGCATTTTTGAAGCTTCAGAATAAGAAATGCAGTTTTGGGCCATTGTCATTTTGATCTCTTTCTGTCTTACAAATTCAGGACATGATTTGCTCGTAGCTAAGTGGCCACCAGAACAAAGGAAACAAGAATAAAGATCTTCTTCAACATCGCAAGACTCGCCACTGTGCTGATCGCCACACTTGTAACAGCGTGGCTTGGATCTGCACAGTGTTTTCGTATGACCGAAACGACAGCAATTATAACATTGTATTGTAGGGTATACATATAGGTTTACCTGTAAAGCTGTGTAGCACATAAAGATCCGTTTTGGAAGAACTTGACCATCAAATGTAAGAATAACCGTTTCTGAGTTATTAAAAACCAATTTGTCATTAATTGTTGTTTTGTATCTTATTCGCCTTACTTTAAGAATTTTACCACATCCAACAGGAACAGTAATGTTTTCAGCCACTTCTTCATCTGACCAACTTGCAGGGACTCCTCGCACTACACCCATTCTAGTTACATTAAATGTGGGAATAATAGCCTTCAAATTTTGCGCATTAAGACCGGGATGTTTAATAAAGTTATTGGCATCATCATGAGTAGTAAAAGCTATGGACAATCTATTCCTGCCGATTCTCTTCAAACTACCATTCACAATATTTTAAAAAAAATTTTTCTTCAAAAAGTTGCCAAACTGAACTGGGTGGAGAGAAGATCGGTCGGCAGGATCAGACTGGGGCTTAAGCACGTGAACTACATATGGAGCCAGATCGGTAGGTTCATAGTTTCGAACATAAATATGCTGAGAATTATTTTGCAAAGTTGATGTAGCATCAGATGTTTGAGTTGGACCATTAAAGTTCAAAACAGGAGTTTTAAAAGTATTGTCACTTTCTTCTATATCACACTTGCAATGGGAATGACCTGCAATTCCATCCTTCTTCTTCCGCTTCTTATTACAGTGTCTGCACACTTTGTGTAAAGTTCTAATTCGTTTTCTAGCTTGTTTTTGAACACCGTCTTCGGTATCCATGGCAGATGACGTATCATTATGTTGCAAATCATTATAAGTAATATTTAGACCAACTGGCGGCACCGTGCCTCCAGGGTCAGGGGGATCGTCCCCCATATTAAAAAAGACAACTTACCGAAAACGAAGATATATACCACAAACTAATATTTACACTAACTAATAGAATAATTACATACAATATAATACAAAATAGCTTAACTGATCCTTAAAATTACTCTATAAATCTCAAAAATTTTCAAGAGCAAAACCACGTAACCGAAGTTTCCCGCGCTTTTTTCTCAGACAGGCTATCTGACAATGAAAAGTCTTGCTGGACCATCAGAGAGAGACAGAGCAATACTAGGAAACGGCAGTCTGTCTCGTTTTTAGTATAGCTCCGTCACTGTCGGATGGACCAGCATGTTGGATAGTGTACATACAAGACATAGCACGTAACGATTATACCGATATTGCAATATTAATTTTATTTAATGGCAGCATCATAGATTTAAAAAAAAATTAATCAAATGACGTACGGTCCAAGATCGTCCTCCCACACGGCTGATTTTGATAAGAAAATTCGATTGTTTTTGATTCACAACGTGTTTTGCTATCATATTTAACTTCTGTGATTATGTGGCAAGTGTTCCTGAGCATATCCGCGCAACTGGGTATTCTATAGCGTGTACTATTTGATGATGCGTTGGACTGTTGTCTGTTTTCGTGGACAGGCGTGAACTCTGAATATCCGGAATAGGTGCATGTTTTGTAATTACATTGGTCGCCCACTCTTTTTTGTAGGGTTAGGCTGTGGAATTGGTGTTGTCCGTGATGTTAAGAGACCGCAGGTAGTGTTGTGGTTAGTGAGGACTCTAAAATGTCGCTGCAGAAGAGTGTGAAAAGTGCTGGAGGTGACCGAAGTGAGCAAGCGGATACTACGTCCATATGCTCCTCCGTAACTACTCAGCCCGACAGGCATGGCTTCTTCGGAGGTGCTCAATACAGTCCAGAACCGTAAGTCTTGTCTAATAATTGTAAACAAACAAATGTACAAATGAAATTAAAGACACCTGCACCTGAATCCTTGCGTAAATAATAACGCTCAGCAAATATTGCCAATGTTTGTAATGTTGGAAGTTTCTACACACGTTGTATTATGTATTCTAATTGTTTCATGTGTATTACCAGTTGACAAACATTACAGCCAATATCTTGTTCTTAGTGCTCAACAGTCAACATATCTTTAAAAACTATGAATCATTAAAATTGCGTAAAAATAATAATTTTTCATTCTAACCATCCCAATAGGTTGGCAGTATTACAATCTTATTTCAAATTAAATAAAGGCCACAACAAGGACTTAATAGTTCTGTCTTTTCAAGTGTACAGGAAATAAGAAAAATTATTTTCTTTTAATTTGTTTAAAGAATACCTATGCTTCATTTGATTTGAAACCAAACACATACTCAATCTTTATATCCCTCCCTGTCGGGGTTTAACACAATATTATCCAGAAAATAGGTACTTATTAGTATCAGTATAGAATATCACTTTTTCTTGTGTGTAATTTCAGAGTTAGGCTGTTAATGTTGAGATGAGGCTGAGGCTCTGGAGTTTTATAAAAAAATTTAACAGTGTAAAAATGAGGTAATAAGGCCTTTGCCCAGCAGTGGAACAGAAATGGTTGACTCAAAAAAATTGAAATTGACAAAATATCACAATAAAATAAATAAAAGATGAATCATGAGTCAAAATAAGTACCTATTAGCCATCCTTTTAAGTGTTATCAATTATATTTACAAAATATACCTATTTTCCAAGAAAAGGAGGATGTTTCAATATCAATAAAAAGAGCTATTCTTTAAATATAAACAATATATTGATAAACACCTCATTGTTTAATTATTATTTTTCTTTCTTAAAACACCTTCAGGCTAGTATGTACCTGTATCACAAAAAGTTTACTTTCTAACCAACAAATGATTAATTAATTTAATTGTAGCATAGAATGTCTAATTAGCAACCAAGGTGATTTACCAAGCTAAACCGCAGTAATGAGCAAGGAATGTTGCTTGCTGTTCAAATTACTCTTGTTCTCATAACTTTGAAGCGCTCGTAGCCCAGTGGCTCTTGCTGATCTCAACCGATCAGTGAGGTTAAGCAACGTACACAGAGGCAGGGAACCTGATGGGTAACCAAAGTGACAATTTATCATGGCCGTTTCCGTGCTTCAGAGGGCACGTTAAGCCATCGGTCCCGGCTGTTGTCGATTGACTAAAGTAGTTTAAACCAAGACAGAGGCCATCGTGCGCTTTGAAAAACTGACACCAGGGTTAGCCAAGTTTGCCACATACTTGACTCTACCTACACGATAAGAAAAATAACTTTGCTCTTGTGTGTATAAGATTTATGGATTTTTTAATAACAGTAACTTCTTAACATTAAAGTGTTTACTAATTTAATAAACAGGGAAGTTATCATTATTATCATAACAAGTCTAATAATGTAACTTATTATATATTCTTTGGGTAAAATTTACTGCAGGTCATATACTTATTTATTTAGAATCCATTTATTTTCAAGTAGCTTTCCGCCCGGAACTTCGCTCCCGTGATAATTTGGGAAAATTATGCAGCTTATGTGTTGTTCTGATTTCCAAGCTATGTTACTGAAAAAGTAAAAAAAAAGTCTAGCCTATCTTGAGTTAGAAATGGTCTAACAAACATGACTTTGTTTTATTTTCAATTTATTTATTGCACTCATATGGTCGCTATAAGGATATTAAATTGACTTATCCAGTACACAATATGAACCCTGAGAGGGCACTGCAATTTCACAATGATGCGATTATTAATAACTAGCTTTCCGCCTAGTGGACTACAGGTTATATCATGCCCAACTGTGAGATAAAATGTAGCCTATGTCCTTTCCCAGGCTCTAATCTATCTCTATACCAAATTTCATCAAAATCGGTTCTGTAGTTTAGATGTGAAAGACGAACAGACAGACAGAAAGTCAGAGTTACTTTCACATTTACAATATTAGTATGGACTAGCATTCCGTTCGGGACTTCGTTCCCGTGGGAATTCGGGAAAATTATGTAGCCTATGTTACCAGGGATAATGTAGCATTCTAATGGTGAAAGATTTTTTTAAATCAGTCCAGTAGTTTTTAAGTTAATTTGTTACATACAAACAAAAATAGAAAATACAAATCTTTCCTCTTTATAATATTAGTTAGATAATTCATACAATATACTTTATTGCGCACATAGGAAAATACGTAATACTTAAAAGTGACCTTGTTAATCTGTATTCTTATCATGCCCATAATCCTTTCTCTGTGAATCCAATAAACTATAACATCTATCACCACAAATATTTTTATTTAACCTTTAGCAAAAATTTTAATAACTACATAAAAGTATATGAATCATATGAGGTAGGCACTCTGTTTTCAAAAACTACTTGTAAAAGTACAGTCATCTAGCTGGGTAAGAAGGAATAAATTCAAGGGCATGACTCATATAGTCTTGAATATGTGTGTTTGCTCTAATTTTACTATTAATAAAATAAATTTTGAATTATTTTTTATATAAAACATTAAAGACATGTCAAATTAAACCCATATCTAACTTAATAAACTTTGCAGGGATATCTGAACATTCAGGAGACTAGATCACATGATGATCAATCTGGCCAGATTTCCCTTTTAGCAGGGTCAGATGACAATCTCTCCACTCCAATTATAAAATCCCTAGATCTTGGTCAAAGTATGCCTCCAATGAGAAACAGGACAAAACACAAGGAGGGAGAAGTAGTAAGTAGGAAATAAAATAAAAAAAGGTCATATACTTATGGCTGTTTAAATACGTCATAACATAGCTAAATAAGCAAGTATAATTACACATAAGAACCTAAATAAGAACCCAACATCCTAATAAAAACTTGTCGCTTTCCAAATATAGTCATACACCTTGACCATTATCAGTTACGAAGTTGTATTCTAATGCTATCATGACATGAAACATTGATAGTGGAATTGTTCTTTTGTTATTTTAGTGGTTATAACATTCTAGAGGCTGTGCTAAACTGCACAGTGCACAGCAAAGTTGATTATTAGATTTTTTATTGAAACTTTGTATTAACAATCGTCTACTGTTGTTGCTTGGATATTGTTTAAGCAATGGGGTAACATTACTATTTTGGTAGATACTTTTATCGCAATTTTTAATTGCTCAATTTTACGCATGCAAATTGCTCTTTTAATTCACATGCTAAAACAGAACGGATTTTGAAATAATTAGACTGCTTCCTGAATTCAAATTAAGTACTCATTCTGCATGGATGGAGTCACTAACTAATGGGAAGGAAATTTCATTCATAAGCTTAATCCTAAATAACCTAATGAATAAAGTGTTTATCTATCTATCTATGTATCTATCGAGTGCGTTATTTAAACTAAACAAGAGCTAGTGTGTCTCGCATCAAAGTCGTATTAAAAAACTTTTATGTATGTTTGTCTGTTAGTTCCTACACATTCGTTGTGACAGAGGATTTATGTGTCAACTTTGAACACTTGGAAGAAAGCATGCGTTCCCGAAGACTAAGCATGCGTTCCTGAAGTCTAATTTAGGAATTCCAACTTAATTTCTCATGTTACAA
The DNA here is from genome assembly GCA_949987775.1 of Aproaerema taeniolella. Classification (NCBI taxonomy): domain Eukaryota; kingdom Metazoa; phylum Arthropoda; class Insecta; order Lepidoptera; family Gelechiidae; genus Aproaerema; species Aproaerema taeniolella. The sequence goes on along the minus strand of OX465263.1, from coordinate 9,500,536 downwards.
AAAAAAGAAGATTAAATGCAGTGGTTAAAAAAACAACTCTAGGAAACATCAAGCTTCTCTTTTTCTTATGAATGATGGCAATTGGCCATTTGTAGAACAGCAATTCTGCCTCCAACCATTTCTGGGAGTCAACACCTCAAAGTAAACGAGGTCTTCACCAAGAAGGTCTAAGTTGTTGAATATAATATGTCTTCAGTTCTAATATTTTTTCCTGTCAATCACAAGTAAATTATCTAATCAAAATAAAACGGCGAATCGCCAGAGTCAAGTTGAAAACACCCAGTACGGGTTGCACGCCAGAGTCTCGTCCATGGATCAGCAGGGTACACTGCTAGCCTCGTATTAATCCATATTAGGCAACGAAACCTCAGTTTGTTTTGAATCTGAGGTGGCGTCCTATGGTTCCATGCGGTGTGGTAGGCTCTGCAAAGTGCCGTCTGGTTGGCGACCAGACCACCCTCCTACCGAAGTCCGACACCAAACATTTCCCCTCCGCCGTGTTCGGTTGGGAGAACACTTGTATAAAAAGCAGATGTTTGTTAGATAGATAAGATGATAAAATATTTATTTGTACACACTTAACACGTTGACTGCCAACCTAAGAGTATACTCGTAGTGCAGTTACTACACTACGAGTATACTCGTAGGTTGGTAAACACACTAGGGTTTGGTGTACTATTTCTGTCTGTGGACGTATTTCGAGAGACGCCGGCCGGGACCCCACGATGCCTCAGAAACTTTAGTGTGGTCCTTTAAGTGTGTTTTGTTGCTTTTTACTTCCGTTATTTACCTGACCTTCCAGTGTGAGTTGCTCGTGACTGAACATCATCGGTACCTAAAACCGTCTAAAATGTATAAGTACTACTTTTTATAATAGGATACTTAAAATATAAGCAATTTTTGAGCGATTAGTTTGATCATTATGTTCGTAGCTATGATAGCGATTTAACGTTACATAAGGCGTTACGTATTGTTATACTGTCCGGTAATTTTCACAAAAGAAAAATCTCCCAGTGATCTATTGTTTAATTGTACGGAATGCATAATATTTTTACTAATCTTGGCGGCAATGTAGATATACAGGGTTAAAGGTTAAGTCGACCTAGATCCTGCATGAGGTTGTGGATTCCATCATTTCTGACGGGTTTGACTATGAAACACCGTAACCCAAACTTAACCGTTTTCAAGTTATTGGACTTTGTGTTATTCATTGACTAAATTATTGGTGTACTATATAGCTGACCCGACAGACGTTGTCCTGTCTTAAATTTTCTTATGTTCCGCTCAACTTTCTTTCATTTAGAATAGCACAAATAAGAATTAGTAAAATTGTTCCATGCGTTCACACGTGATGCGATGTTCAAGGAAAATAGAGATTCATTTTTTAAATGATTCGTTTCAGTTTGATAACAATGATTTCCTAAAAAATTTTATCGGGGCCGAGGAGTGGCGATAGCTTAGAAATCTTTCAATGCAGTGAGTGCAAAGTACGGAAACCTCGTAAACAAGAAAAACAGTAAAAAAATCTCTAAACGAATTTAATAAAAACGTCCTACTTTTTTGAAGTCGACTAAAACACCTTAGATCAAAGATAAAACTCCAAAAGAAACATCAATTGTGTTCCGCTAGCCATTGACTGTATCTACAATTGAATGAAAGCTTGCCCAACAGTCAGCTACTAACTACATGATTACTATAATAGCTACTGTCGTGTGAACATTACTACGACGTCGGCATCGTGGACAGGCAGACAGACAAGTCCATCCTTTTTATCAAACAAGAAATAAAACTTTTTCCACACAAAGGTTGTGTCTTAATTGTCGATGGTATGCAAGCGTTACACAGTTTACTGGTTTTATAGATTTTTTTTACTTTTGTATTTCCTACTATTTTCCTACTTTTTGTATAAAATTGGTGGAGTTAGTGCAAATATTTTTTCATTTTCGTCACGTGTGACAAATTTCAAGCAAAACAAAATTTATTAATTAGAATTGAAAATTCAGGCATAGCACTTGCTCATGAAAATTGTATCCCTCCTTATATCTCGAGTGTGCTTTTCTAGCTTCTCAAACAGACCTCTTTTGTATGAAAAATCGTGTAATATCAATATCCCTAGACAGTGTACTAGTACAATCAAGCTCACATCACGCTAGTCATTAAGACTTTGTACCGTGATATAAATAATACTGTTCTTATTCAGTACGAGAAGGAGGAAAATCGTACTTCAGCTAATTACACTTCTTACAGCAACTATCATCGTCTTACTCAGCTCTGATCCAAAATGATGACAACTATGTAACTTTAAAATTTTAAAAAATATATAATTTCCCGATATTCATCGCTTATAACTTTTAAACGGCTGAACCAATTTTGATTTACATTGCTAAGATCTATCTCCAATAAATCGGCTTTCAAAAAAACAAAAATCATGAAAACCGGTCCATCCGTTTAGGAGCTACGATGACAGAGACAAACACACAGATTAACAGATATACAGAGACACTCGTCAAACTTATAACACCCCTCTTTTTTGTCAGGGTTTAAAAATTAATCTTCTCAAATGTGCATTGCGACATAATGTGATAGAAGTGCCAAATCGTCTGATCACGTTTCAAACTAATATGCGGCTCGTGATCTCACGTCTTCTCGTTTATTTGAATTTGTACGTGCTTTGGTTAGAGCGTCGGAAAAGAAATGTACAGAGGGCCGCACATCATGTTAGCCAATGTGCTGTTACGCACAGTTTTTCAATGAATGTGTGGGCCTCTGTACAAATGTTCTTTATAGCCCAATACACTTTTTTTAATTAAGAAAACTAACAGCAACCTAAAATGAGTAAAAAAAGCTTATTTTTGTTTTCATATATCCTCGACCACGTCTTTGCCACTGAAGTTTCAATTATAGGCTCTGCGTTAGTGAAGTGACCCATGTGTGGAAGATCACGGAAGATTTTTTTTTAACACTCATTTAGGTTTTCCCTTGTGCTGTTGGTCCCGCTTGGAACCACACACAAACACATACACGAACACCATAACCCGAGAACGAGCATCTGCTTTTCACACAAATGTTTGCCCCGGCTAGGCATTGAACGCAGGACCTATCCATCAAAATACAGCGTCATTACCGCAAGACGAAACCAGCTGTCATAAAATAAAACTTAGACTTGCGACTCGAAACAAAAAAGTTTAAACCAAGTAGGTACTAAACATCTTTCTTTGCCACAAAACCGCACTTTGTAAACTTTCACCAAATGAGATTAAGGTAAAAAAAAGACATTTACGAAATACCTCGTAGATTTACTTTTGAACTAAAACTTTGTCGTGAAGTCCGGTAAGTAATGGTAGGACTTGCGAGGGTCTGATTCGTTATTCAAATTAAATGGCGCGAAAAGCCGAGCCCATTCCTCGTAAGCAGGGACAAAGGAGGGGTCGATAGAATATTGACGGAAAATGCATAGTTCTTTTGTGCATTGTACGGAAAAAGTTTACCTTAAATGTGTTTAGTGTTTCACTTTGGTGAAAATGATAATAACCTTTTGGAGGGTGAATGGTAGCAGCAGTGGTGATAGCAGCTTTATACGTTCATCACCCCGAATATTTTCTTCTAATAAAACCGTTCGGTATCATTCTTTAAAAAAAGTGCATAACGTTTTTCAAATTTTCTAATTTTACTAACTTAAATCTGTAATAACTCTTTAGCTGTGCAGTTTATTCCCTCATTCCCATGGTTGTTTGTCTAAAATATGTATAATCACAAATTCTGACCCATAAAACTTTGTGAAGACTACTGTCTAGTACATCCAGTTTATGTTTGGTTCTAGTATTTACATTGTTGATGTTTTGTTCCAAAAATAGATACTTAAAGCTATAGATGATGAGCCTTAAATTGATGCTTATAATTCTGGAGCCACGATTAGCTCATTGAGGCGATTGCTGCCTCGTGGTTATCGTGGTGCCAGTTATAGCCACCGAGACCCCACAGTTCCAAGTCGTGCCCTATGACATTTACTGTGCCTCATGTAAAACGCATTTTTAAAGCTTGGATAAATGAGCCAGATCAGAGATAGCACATGAAGTGACTATGTGTGGAATCTTTTTTTCCGTTTTTTTTTAACGATACACACTCAAAATTCCACTATTAGGTTTTCCCTTGTGCCGTAGGTTTTTGGAGCACACACAAAGACAGAAACGAAAACCTATGACCTTCGAACAAACATCTGCATTTTACAAAAATGTTTTCCGTTAATCATTGTTTTAACATAAATCAGACCGTTAATCATTAGTTTTCTGAAACTAGTATTCAGTACTAGGGAAACTTTGCTCATACATAATACTTTGTACTAACAAAGTATTTTATTTAGAAATGACCTGCTAGCGGTTCACCTTGCTAATAAACGTACGAGGCTCTGGTGTATTACAACCATTAAAGGTTCTCTGTTTTAGTCTCATTAAAATTCTCTGTCATTGGCAAAATGACGAAAATCCTGGACGCCACTTAATCAAGAATTGAACTGACTTTTCTACTCGACGATACAGCCAGTCGTAATCGTATAGTACATAAATACGAATAGGAAAAAAAATGAAGTATTTCCTAACTTCCCACCACCCGGCCGTGTAATACAATTATGCAGATTCTTATCACTTTTCTTGCACGAAATACTAACATATCGGTAATGTTGTATGTTAATTTAGTATTAACACAGTTTTTTTTTAATATTTGCTAGACTTTGTTGGTGTGGTATGAATAGAACTGAAGTATTGTAACACATATTTTATGATATAACTAGCATTCCGCTCGGGACTTCCTCCCCGTGGGAATTCGGAAAAATTATGTAGCCTATGTTACTCAGGGATAATGTAGCATCCTAATGGTGAAAGAATTTTTGAAATCGGTCCAGTAGAGTTTATTCGTTACATACAAACATACAAAAATACAAATATTTCCTCTTTATAATATTAGTCCTTTATAAAAAAACGTTTCCTTTATGAAAAAACGTTCTTACGACGCAATATTCGTCGACCTGTGTTTTAGTTTGACTCACGCATAGTACATTAACGCGACTCTATAATTCAAAAGTTCAAACTCCTGGTAGCAGAATAAGTTTAGTCCCCCTTGACCCATAAGTAAGTATCGAGAGCAGCGCATCTGTGTTACTTCATTTTTGTTGCAAAACCGCTCTTATCGCAACGGCACAGAGTGCACGCGTGTGCAAACCTGATGTGCGGCTCTCCGTACAACTCTAGTGGGACAACAAGAAAACAGATTTTACTATAAGACCAGCTTTTCGCTCGGGACTTCGTTCAAATGGGAATTCGGGTAAATGATGTAGAGTATGTTACTCAAGGCATCTCAAGGATATTATATACCATTATAATGGTGAAATAATTGTTGAAATCGGTCCAGTAGTTTTTGAGTTTATTCGTTACAATACAAACATACAAATCTTTTCTCTTTAATAACATTTTCGAAAGTGGCGGGTTAGAATCTTTACACTCAGTTGCAGAAACGTTAATTAAAGTTAAAGCTTAGTGACAATACCTATGGTATTAGCACTTCTTCTTATCGTGTAGGTATATAGATTCAAAACGTTTATTTGACATACAAACTACAACGCAACAACAACAATGAAACAAAGGACACAACAATGAAGCACAACACTATGCTGAGTCTTCCTTGACCAGCGTTTCACATCACGATTCCCCTTGATGTTTTTTCTGTGTTTATATTTGTGCATTGTGTGAAGTTGTTTGTTTTATGTTTGTCAAAGTTGCTGGTCATTGAATAAACGTATTATCTATCTATCTATCTGTCTATTTAAAGAATAAACAACACAAAATTATATTATAGCAAAGTGTGTGGCAAACTTTGCTAACTTTAATGAACGTTTTTGTGGTCTGAGTCACATTCATAATTTTTGCAAACTAATTAAAAATCACCCAATACTTAATATAGATTCTCCCGATATAATACCTAGTCACACTTTGTTAGTCATTCAGATAGCTGTGAAATGATCTTAGCACAGCATAAAATAGACCTAGCACTTTCTAAATAAGTAATAAAAAGTAAAATTAAAGTAAGTATAGAAAGTTGATATAGATATCTTAATTGTATTTTTTAAAGTAAGCATGACACATCAATGCACAGACTTATCTTTTCACACGTGTGGTTTTATCAGGCTTTTCTTGCTAACTAAAGCGTAAAAAGCTGGTGGTATGAAGCAAACGTGCCTGGGAAGAGTTGGCAGAAGTCGATATCAAATTCATTGTATAAACGTTGCTTCTATACTTGATTTTCACTGGAGGTTAGTGGAGTTTTTTTTTAAGATGTACTTCGGGGATTGTGCTCAGGAGCTGCATGAGCTCATTCCGCCTGCCCCATTCTTCTATCGGACGTCCAGACGCACCGTTGGGTACCATCCCTATCTTGTTGATATCCCACGGATTCGCACTGAGCGCTTTCCATCATCTTTAATATTGCGCACTGCTAGGGAATGGAATTCCCTGCCTGCGTCTGTATTTCCGAGTTCATATAACCCGAATCTCTTTAAAGTTCGAGTGAATAGGCTTCTTCTGGGTGAGCTTGCTACATCCTCGACCACATCTTTGCCCTTGGGCTAGATTGTGGTCAAGAGCGAACCCTTTATTAATAGTAAAAAAAAGTTCAAATGCTGCAATGTACGGACAGCCGCAAGTCAGATTACCACACGCGTTCACTCTGTGCTGTTGTGATAAGAGTGGTTTTGCAATGAAAATGGAGTAACCTGTTACGCTGGCCTCTGTAGGAAAAGTCGACACCGTTAATTCGTAATCGACAACTTCTGTAATAGCTCATATATAGCCCCCAGTTTAAATGCCAAATAAAGAAGCAAGTAAAAATAAAGTATCTACTGCGCCAAAACGGTACAAATCACCGTTCAGTGATGATTATACACCGCCCACTCCATATGCCCACGTAGGCAATCATCAAATCGTTGAATTATCTAACTCGATTACATTGTATTACATTGCAATGTCACTCGGAGGATTGCCTCGACTACGCCCTCTGGCACTGGCACTGATAGACACGTGATTTATCTGTGATTAATCTATTGTTTTCATTTTTGACTTTTTCTGTGGTTACAAATGTTACAATCAAGTATTAGTGACATTTTAATTATTCTTTAAAACTACAATGTGTCTTTAGAGGCAAGCGTATAGCCCACTGGGCAATATACTTAATCTATTTAACAGATTGTCGAAATCGATGAACACATTAGACACGTATTTCTCTTTTAGTATCCCGAAATTCCCACGGTAAACTGAAGAATATCCCGTGGGAACTTTGGGAAAACCTTACTTTTAGCTGTTCGTTTATTTGCCAGTTAATCGGTTAGTAGTTCTGCTTCTTCTTTTATACAAATAAAGAAATGATAATCATTATTAATCAATATTATTACATGTGTTGCTTTAACAATATGCGTGCTTATCCTGTCGGAAACTAAATTCAGCCATCCTTTTGACTAAAAGAAACGCGCAAATTTTAAAGTTTTTCGATTTCGTGGTCACGTAGGATTGTTCGTATAGTGTTGTTATGCCAGTTCTAAATAACAGATGACGTACATACTTGAGACTAAAAATATCGATAGTAGTTGCTCGTATAGTACAAGAGGTAGCCTGTTAATTGGGCGAAATAACTTCGGCGTGCCGACCCCGGTTCACTACCAATTAGAGAATACTGCACCGATGCGTCATTCCACTCACGGGCGCTCCGTTTCAAACGGGGATTTGATTGTTAGTGAGAATTTTATTGGAAATTTATGGTGGAATAGCTTTCCTACCTACGACTTCGTTCCCGCAGGAAAGTACCCTATGACACTTACTTGCCCTGCAAAAGAAAAAATTAAGTCGTCGACTCATTGCACGGTTTCGGCAGGAAGGAACAAACAAACGCCCGTTTGGTCTAGTGATAATGACGCTGCCTCTTGATCGACGGGTCCTGGGTTCGATTTCCGACACGGACAAATATTAGTGTAAAAAGTAGATGTTTGTTCTCGGGATATAGGTGTTCGAGTGTGTCTTAGTGTGGACCTTAGAGTGTGTAAAAAACACACTTTTACTTAGTGAGGAAGTAAGGATTATGAGTACCAAAATAATTCGGAGTTTTATCAAAAAATTGTAAAAGTGTTATCTTGAAGTAAACAACGATATCCTGACAAAGTGATTTAAAGGCCTAAATTGGTGCTGAAATACAATTTTGTTTCCTTAACAATTCATCGCCTTTCTGTGAGAGATACACAAATAAAGAGACGGCATTTTAAAGCAAGCCCTATGCAGTTGTTACTGTCCGATTTTGAAAGACTTCCGATTTGTAATTTTTTAACTTTTCGGAATAAACATGAGTCATATCAAAATGTGTAAGATAAATAATATTATCTACTACCATGAAGATTATTTACCTATAATACACTGTCAAAATTACGGAGAACTGCGGTTTATTACTGATAAAAAAATTAGGTCATTCAACTTGATTGTGATAATTATTATCGTATTTATTTTTTACATGTCTTCAAAATGTAGGTCACAGTTTTTTTTTCATACAACAGATACTTCTTTTAACAGTTATAAAAATACTTGAGGGTTAAACGGACTCATAGGGTTAGTTAAGATCGCCTTTTTATTAAACTCCTTAAGAAAGGAATCGTTAAACATGGTGTAAGGATGAAACAATTTTGAAAATTTTCTTTAGAAAAATTCTACTGCGAAACCATTCAAAATCTTGATCTAAATTTCTGGTCTCAGTTTTTTGTAACCTGTCCTTTTACACGGTTGTATTGGGTAGAAACCGCGAGGTCCAATTGTTGATGTTCAGAAGTTCTATTTTAACATAAAGCACCTATCAGATTTTTTTTTTCTCTCTTACTAAACGACAATTTCTTGTTTTTACAGAAAAAGGACTGTATCGCCGAGTACAATATTGAAGCGGGAACAGAAATGGCTGCGGATGTTGGACAACTGGGAGGGCTTCATGAGCAAAAACTACAAGAAGGTGCGCGAGCGCTGCCGAAAAGGTGAGTTCCGTTATTCAGGGGCGCAGGGAATTCATTCTGTAAGTCTAAACCCGAGACTTCAGAGGCTCAGACGTTTGCCAAGACTATACCTGTCATTTTATAAAAATTAAAAATTTAATAGGTTCTCTAAGAAACAATTGTTTGTATGGAAAGAATAGTTTTCCTATCAAAATCCGACATTATGTTCCTCAGGAAAAGTTGTCAAATTGCAAACGAATTCGAAAACGTTCGCTTACTTTACGAAACCCCGCCTTAAAGTCACGTCTTAACAAAGTGAACACAAGAACTCCCGCGCATATTTACAGCCTATTGTCATCGTTACATAAACAACAGTTATGACAGATTTATTCACACTTAAAGTCAGCTGTGTTTCTATTGCAGTTTTTATCAAACCTCTTACATTGATCGCGTAAGGAGTTCTTTGCGTGGTTTTTGCCAACTCAGTTAGGGTGGTTTTACACGTTTGAGGTTTTATTTCGCTTATGTTTAACTAGCAAACCGCTCTGGCTTAGCACGGTGCATTTTGACGTATCTCTTTAAAAGTTTTTATAGTCTACATCTACCTACACTTATATATTACAAAGAGGAATGATTTATATTTTTGTTTGTTTGTAACGAATAAACTCAAAAATTATTGGACCGATTTCAAAAATTATTTTACCATTAGAATTCTACATTATCCCCGAGTAACATAGGCTACAAAATTTACCCGAATTCTCACGGGAACAAAATCCCGTATCAAAATCCGTTGCGTGGTGTAGGAGAGGAGTTAGCACCTAAAAGTACTACCAAATATTGATCAACAAAGTGATAACACTGATAAGTATAAAGCAAATCAGGTTTTTAGCTAGAATGATATGATAATTAATTCTTGCTGCATAAACCGGAATCCTACGCTTTAATTTAAGGCATCTTTTTATGTTTTGATTAGATGTTTATGCACAGAAAATATCTGGGATCTAAATACCTTCATAGTTTGATGTATAATGCATTAATTTTTTGGTGGTACAATTTATGATCTTATAAAAGCAACACATTTAAATCGAATCGTGTGTAGCCACCCTTCTGAGAGAGAAAGTCAGGGTATGTGCCTAGTCGCTTTCACGACAGTTCAATGAGATCTAATTAGTATTCCTGCTCCGTTTGTCGACGAGGAAGGAAGCCATTCTCTTAGGAGACCGTGGAAAGGTTGCTATTGTTTTTATACTCAAGTGGCATATGGCTAAATGTTGTGCTTGTATTTGATATACACTTAGTCATTCTATGCAAATCTTCACCTATATTTTCTAATATTTTAATAGGCAATCTAATCGCAATCTAAAGTACCTACACGGGGGTCATCGTGACGTACCGTAGTGTTTCAAAACCAAAACCGTCTTCCTCATCTGCTCTGACTTATTACAAGCATTAAATGGTTTTTTACTTGATATTGGTGATTTAGCCATTCTCTATTTTAATCTCTTTTAAAATACTCTGACATTGACAAAATCATGTTTTTTCAAAAATTTAATCGAATTGAAAAGTCCACAGCTGGATGCAGTCCTCCCAAAGAAGGAGATGTAAATCTACACATAGTATTAAAAGAGGAAAGATTTGTTTGTTTGTTTGCATTGGACAGGCTCCGAAACTACTGGACCGATTTGAAAAATTCTTTCACCATTAAAATGCTACATTATCCCTGAGTAACATACGCTACATAGTATTCCCAAATTTCCACGGGAACGACGTCCCAGGCGGAATACTAGTCTCCTTATAACTAGCTTGTTAAAACTTACTAATAATATACCAAGTCATATACGAGTTCGATGCTTATTTTTCGACCGAATTCGGCCAATTTTAACGCTCAATTAAGCAGATCTGGTTATCCATTTTACCACTAATCCGTCATAATCCGGTGCTTTTGTGTTAAAGGCGTAGCGAAGTTAATTTATTCGACTATGAGGCGTCAGACATTATGTAGAATCACCCTGTTCTTATCCGTGGGTTTCGAAATAGTCTTCTTCCTGTTAGCTTTTTATTCAATTTCATACTTAGAGTACGATTGGCTGAACATGATCCAGTATAGCTAACACTTTGTCATATCTAACTCGTTCCTCCCTCTCATTCCATCGCATAGCGTCTCTGAGGAACAACATCAACATGACCAAAATTATCACTCGCGTTCCATGTTAGCCCAGCAGGAATCAGCATGTCAGGGAATAACAGAGGAGCAACCGCTGACTTTCGTGACGTTTCTAACCTAATTAGATGGATCATGATTATTCATGTTCTTTTCTCTCGCTGTGAAGTTTTCCTTCCTTCACTCAGAAAAGCTAAAAGACCTTCAAACTCGATACGTCTCTTTTACATGAATAATAATAGGGTAAATGGCATTTATTTGTCCATAATAACAACAAACATACAAAGAATTAGGTACATAATGTAAATAACACTAGGACAAAACGGTATGTGGCTCCAGACTGACCGCAGCCTTTACCGAAGATGCTGATATCCTGCCATATCCTTAACATAAAACAAACATATGACAGAAACCCATTATTAGATAAAATAAAATATACCCACAACACCGTCCACACCTTCACTCACACTTACCGCACTCACAATCGCTACTAAATTATTATTAATGTAATGTTTCTTTTGATAGCTCTACTTTTGTATTCTTCTCTACTGTTTGTTAATGGGAACACTGCCCATCCACATAGCACAGGAACTGAGGTTCCTATTGTGAGCATTGGCGACAGTTACAACATAAATTGTATACGTTATTTTATATGTTGAGTTATTTTTTACTAAAAAAAATTATCTTATCTAATAGGATACATAGTAAGTGTTTTTTTAAAATGTATTAACTTATGTTTCCGCAGGTATCCCCGCATCAGTGCGCCCAAAAGCATGGCTCTACCTGTGCGGTGGTCAGCTACTTATGGCGCGACACCCCAACGAGTATGAAGAACTACTGCAGGCTCCCGGCGATCCCAAGTGCATGGAGGACATCCGTAAGGACCTGCATCGACAGTTCCCCTACCATGAAATGTTTATAAGGGAGGAGGGACTTGGGTAAGTACTCGTAGTTCCGTATTACAGAACGCGACTCAGACTTTGATCTATGCTTGAGTAGCAGTCGTGGTTGTCATTTTGATAGTGAGAGAAAGAGACAATCAATACTTTAGTATAGATCAAGACTTGAGTCTCCTGTAATACGGGCCTCAGACTCTGATCTTTACTTAAGTAGCAGACGTTTTTGTCATTTTGATAGTAAGAAAGAGAGACAATCAACACTTAAAAATAGATCAAGTCTTGAGTCTCTTTTTGTAATACGGGCCTTGGAGTTCTAAGGTCAAGGTAACTTCCACGCTGGACTGGGAGTGAAAGAAAAACTTAGACTGTACCAGTTGCCAACTCTTCCCAGGCATACTGTAAAAGTCAGTAATAGCGTAAGGGTATTGCTGTATTGTGGGCGAAAGGCTGAAAACCTCTCACCACTACATATACATAATGTTTCATGTAATTGGCATCAGGTGGTTCTGAACCACTGATGCTCTGCCTACCCCGTGTGGGATTACAAGCGTGAGCGTATGCAATGTGTAATTTAATGTAAGGACGGCCGCCAACTCAGGTTACCACAAGCGTGCACTGATAAGAGCGGTTTTGCAATGAAAATGTAGTAACCAATACACTGGCCAAAAGATTTTTTCCCCGATAAGTCAATGCGATATCTTTTTTCCAAAATGAATTAATTATGTACAAAACTACGCACACTAAAATCATTCACATACACAAACACACACACACTTCATACATACAAATACACATACACACATAAACACTACATGACTTTAATTGTAAACCATTGTTTTCAGCAAAATGATACTGTGAATGGATATGGAGCCTTCTGGCACAGGTGTTTTTACACTTAATACAAGGTCACAGCAATTACACAAAATGTTAATCTCAACTGTTGAAGAAAAAAAAATATTTTTTTTTCATTTTCATGTATGTCTCCAGGCAACAAGAGCTATTCTCGGTTCTGAAAGCGTACTCAGTGCTGAACCCAAAGGTGGGGTACTTCCAAGCGCAGGCGCCGGTGGCCGCGTTCCTGCTGATGCACATGCCGGCGGTGCAGGCCTTCTGGTGCCTCGTCAGCATCAGCGATAAGTACCTCAGCGGGTACTACAACCCTGGGCTAGAGGTCAGTTGTTTTATACAATCTTTATACACTACTAGCATTCCACTCGGGAATTTGGGAAAATTATGTTGCCTATGTTACTCAGGGATAATGGTGCATCCTAATGGTGAAAGAATTTTTCAAATCGGTCCAGTAGTTTTTAAGTTTATTCGTTACATACGAAAATACAAATCTTTCCTAATATTAGTGTAGATTTACAATTTCAGTGATAACACTGATAACCCAGTTGCTAATGAGTCAAACTTGTAACCGGAAGGTTGCGGTTTTAAATCCTGGTGCGGGCCTGTACCACTAAATTCGTCTTTTCGGATTTATGTACGGATTTTTACCCGACTACGCGACGCAAAGGAGGGTAATGTGTTTATCAGCCTATGAATGTATGTATATATGTGGGTTTGTATCTTTGTGGCACTATTTAGACCAAACGCGTCGGCCGATTTTGATAAATGACACGTCGTTGGATTCGTCATGACGGCGCGAATGTCATAGAAAGTATAAAAATCTGGAAAAATCAAAATGGCTGATTTTGGACGCCATAATGTTAAAAAGAACAAAAATGAAAATCGACTAACTATGGGATATCGTTGAATAGGTATTTAAAAATCATTTACAGGTTACTCATATCGTTTTTCAATCAGAATTACCGTTAGGATCTATAACGATTTAAAGTTGGTTTGTAACTATTTTCACTTAAATATACGCTTTTAATGCGGAAATTGTTCAATTTTTATGCAAGTGGGATATATTATATACAACTAATGAGAAAATAAATAAACAAATATAAATATCTTACCCTAACTAAAAAGTGTAAAATAAAATAAATTAATTTAAAAAATAAAAAACCCGACTGCGTCATAAAAACTAGAAAGAAAAAAACAAGTAAGTTCAATAGTCGAGACTTTTGTTATTGAATATTATTGAATAACATAAATATTTTAACAGTCGGGGCCCATCCAAAATCCGGTGTCCTAATAATGGGTCCCGACTGTTAAAATCTTCCTTAGTCGGGTTTTTTCCTTAGTTATATATCTTGCTCAGCGGTGAAGGAAAACATCTTGATAAACCCGCATCTCTAAGAAGATCGTTTTGGGAAAGTGCGCGGTCCAGCTAATCCGCATTGGGTCTGTGTGTTGGACTATGGCCTTAATCCCCTTCGTGTTTCAAAGGTAGGACCTTGCTCCTCGGTGGGGACGTATATGGGCTGATAAAGAAGATTTACAATTGACGTGTAAAGAGTACCCTATATCACTCTCAGTGATAATTATCTGCGCGAAAATCAGATCGATCAGATGTTCCGATACGACGTGAAGGAATGACAAACAAACAAACACGATTCACATTTACAAAAAGCGCGTGCCAGCTACGAGCTAAGGCAATTTCCTCTCATGTCATGTGTGTTCGTGTGTGGTTCATATGATTAAGTAATAAGTACGTTTTTGGCACAGGTCGTGTGACATCCGTAAAAAACAACCTTTTTTGCTATTTTTCAAAGTACTTCCACGTTGGATTGGGAGTGAAAAAAAACTTAGATTGTACCGGCTGCCAACTCTTCCCAGGCATACTGTAAAAGTCAGTAATAGGGATGTGAGGGTTTTGCTGTATTATAGGCGAAAGGCACTATACATCATGTTTCATCTAATAACCCTCAGAATTTATGTCAAACATGGCATCAAGTGGCTTTGAACCACTGATGCTCTGCCTTACCCCGAATGGGATTACAGACGTGAGCGTGTAATGTGTGTATGTGTAAATTGTTTTTGTAGGTCCTCCAACGCGATGGTGACATTCTTCACGCCTTACTCCGGCGGACGGCGCCGGCAGTGCACCGGCACCTGGTCAAACACAAAGTGGAGCCAGTGTTGTATGCAACCGAGTGGTTCCTCTGTGCTCTGACGAGGACTCTGCCGTGGGACAGCCTGCTGCGTGTGTGGGATTGTTTCCTCTGTGAGGGAGTCAAGGTAAGAAACTAGACAAAAATCTTGAACAGGTACAAGATGGTCTATACTTTTGACCGATTGGTTCCTCTGCTCTGACGAGGGCTCCACCATGGCACAGCCTGCTGCGTGTGTGGGATTGTTTCCTCTGTGAGGGCGTCAAGGTTAGGAATCATAGACTTTACATATATATATTCTATACTTTTGGTCGAGTAGTTCCTCTGTGCTCTGGCAAGGACTCTGCCATGTAACAGCCTACTGCGTGTGTGGGAGTAGAAATCATAGACGACCTTGGACAATACCAGTTGTTCTTTACTTTGACGGAGTGGAGCCTGTATTGTATGCAACCGAGTGGTTCCCATGTGCTCTGGCGAGGTTAAATCAACTACTCTTTACTTTATTGCGGCATACATTTTTGTCGGCATTTGTGAAAGTTAAGTTTTGAGTCAAAAAATAATTAAAAATAACAGACTTTTGTTCTTTGAAACAAAACTTACTTCCATGCTGGACTGGGAGTAAAAGAAAAACATAGAATGTGCCAGATGCCTACTCTTTCCAAGCATACTGTAAAAGTCAGTAAATGGGATGCGAGGGTTTTGCTGTATCGTGGGCTTCAGCGATAAATTTAAAATGGTGATACCGCCGAAACACAACAAAAAATAAAGGAGACGAGTTTTAAAAAATGAAAGAAAGTATTTAATTAAAAATAAATGATTACAAAAATTCGACGTTGACCAAGAAAAATTAATGAATATAAGAATTGCACAATTAAATTTTTAGGTATAAACAGAAGCTTAACAAACGGGAAATCCTAACATTCAAAACAATTATTAACGTACGGATATTTTGTTTGGAAAAGAAGTGTAGGATAACTTTGAACAGTCAGAATACCATACATAAATTTAACACATACATAAATTTAAACAAGTGGCCAAACTATAAATTATTATCTGATGCAAATAGGTAAAATAAATTCGACGTCGAATAAATACCCCACCTACTTGATAGATAAAACTAAAGCTGATACAATTGGCACTTTTTGACAAAAATAAATTAAGTAAATTTAAGGTAATGGATAAAAAACTTAGCTTCTGGTCTTCCAGAGGCCGCTGGTAAAACCGCTATGGAATAGAGGCTGGAACAGGTGGTTCGGGTTGCTCAAATTGGGTACACGTCTGCCTGTACAATCAGCGGTAAACTGCTGCCATAGATTGATATATATTGAAAGCACTGAAACTACAAACATTCCAAATTGGACTAGGATACCTAAAAGGTCACGATACCCGAAAGAGCCCAAAATGAAGAAAAATTGAAATATATGAATATTTATTAGAATAGTAAGGATGTCTAGCTAGTGTAACCTATACAAGAAGGATATTCTCCTCTTGCAGGTCGTGAAGTAATCCCCCCAGGTCAAATGATAACCAGATTTGATTTAAACCATAAGACCCAGGATTCTCGTAACTGTTACAAGAACAGCCTGATAGAGTATTTGTCTGAGCGTGAAGAAGATGATGTAAAAGTGTACTGTATAGCGTAGGTAAGGTAGAGTAGGCGTGTGAGAACAAAAAAAAGAAAAGGTGAAAAACTTACATTTTGATAATCAAAAAAAAGCTCAAATAATAACATTTCCAATATAAATTATATTCCAATTATTTCTAATATATAAAATACACGAATAATTACAAATCAAATTGGTAATTATTTCGTGTATTTTATATCACTTCATTTAAAAAAAACAGACTTTCACTAAGAAACTCGTGTCACATTAACCAAAATTTTTTGTCGAATGGCCTGACAATTTCAATTCCAAACAAAATCCAAAAATCAAGCAAATTCTAAAATTTTGAAATATATTGAATTAAAAAGAAAACTAGACCGGAAAGAATAAGATAACATAAAAAAGATCGCAAGCAGAAATGCTGCAGGGCGAAAGGTTTACAACCTCTCACCACTTACAGTTACTAGCTTTCCGCCCGCGGCTCCGCCCGCGTATACTACAGGTTATATCGTGCCCAGTTGTGGGATAAAATGTAGCCTATGACCTTTCCCAAGGTCTAATCTAGACATAAAAGTGTAATAGACAGAGCTACTTTTTTCGCATTTATAATATTTTAGTAGGGATTTCCAAGCACTGCATTGTAAAAAAAGTCTATGTTTTTTTCTAGGTGCTATTCAAAGCCGCCCTAGTAATCCTATCGGGCGCGCTGGGCTCCGCTAAGGTCCGCAAGCGCGCCTGCGGGCTGTGCGAGACGCTAGAGGTGCTCCGCCACCCGCCCGACGCCGTGCTCACGGAGGACTACCTCATGTACCACATGCAGCGGCTCAACCTCACCGAGGAGGACTTCGAGTTTGAGCACCAGAGGCAGTCGGCCAGGCGACGAGCCATGGCTAATAGGAGGTAGGAGCCTAAATTCTATTAGCTTTCCGCCCGGGACTTTGTTCCCGTGGGAATTTGGGAAAATTTTAATAATAATAAAATTATTTATTTTTAGGCAACTAGGCCCATAGATAAATACCTTACATACTAACATACATATAAAATATTATTCAACAAAATTAAAACTTAATTATGGCATTTACCCCTCGTGTTATTGAGGGAGGCCCGTGCCCCAGCAGTGGGGACGTTATGGGCTGATGATGATGATGATGAAAACTTAATTAACACTATTTCCCGGGTGTTTTTCCGGGGGTGTCTATAGCCGGGAATCTCCCTCGAAAACGGCGGAACACCACGCCCTCCGGCCAAAAGCTCTCCTTCATGACTGTCTCCAGCATGAACGTCGGGAACCGCACCACAAATGCTTTGAAACTAGCATGGTGATGCGATTCCAACGGTTTCACTCTGGAGACCTAAGGGAACTTTTGTCTTCTGCCGTATGTACTCGACGACTTCTTGCACCTCAGTGCTGTAGTGCAGTCGCCTATGTGTTAATCCAGGATGTCAGCTACCTCCATAACAAATTTTAGCAAAATTGGTCTAGCCGTTTGAGTGTGAAAGAGTAACAAACATCAATACATGCAAACGTTCGCGTTTATAATATCAGTAAAGATGTTATTTTACATAATTACATGTGTTATATTTGACATTTGTCAAACCCGTAATATTGTAATTTGACTTAGTAAATTACAATATTACGGTACTTTGTACTGTCCCATTTTTTCACATTGACGGGCATTTGTTTTAAATATGGTTGCATAAATAATCTAAAAAAGCCCTAACCGAACCTAACATATCTTAACTTATCGTAATTTCATGCAGGCGGCCCTTAAAGTATCGTAAATTTATAACTTTACTAGGCAAGTTATAATATCGCGTAGGCTTATCGGCATATCGCATAGTGTGGTGATCGGTTAAGAATAACACCGAACCATCTCTATCCGTGGGTGTCGTAAGAGGCGACTAAGGAAACATAAATGAGACCTGCCTCCATCTTAGGCAACGACACCTCAATTTGTTTTAAATCTGAGGTGGCGTCCTATGGTTTCATGCGGTGTGGTAGGCGTAAAGGGCCGTCTGGTTCGCGACCACCCTCCTACCGAAGTCCGACGTTAAACAGCTTGCTGTGTTCCGTCGGTGCGTGGGAGTACCAGTGCCTTAATGGCATTTTTTGGGTTTACTCGCTCCATCATCGACCTCATCTATGACCTTGGTCAAGATTGAGGGCAAGAGTTAACCCGTCACATAATAAAAAATAAAATAAAAAGGCTACATACTTTTCCCAAATTCCCTCGGGAACAAGTCACGGGTGAAAAGCTAGTTACATACATAAGCTCAGTGCTAGGGGAGGTATTAAACTACTTTATAAGGATTGAAAACATTGTTCGTGGGTCACTTATGAACTACAGTCAGCGGTGGATTAAGAGCTTCGGGTGCCCAAAGGATATAGGCCGTTGGGGATTTTTGATAATTTAAAACTTTATAAGGAAAGTTGGTTTGTTGTAAAAGCCCGAATATAATAAACGGCAGCGTAGCGAGCGCGAAAATTGTTGGTATGACTTCTCATTACGACTAGAAAGATGTGAAGATAAGTCGTTTTGTTATTGGTTTTAAATAAGTACATGGAAAGTAATTTACATACCTATAATACACAAATAACCCATAACATACATAAGTAAATCCATAATATACATACATTAAATATGTAGTGAGAATTGTGATACATAAAGGTCACGTACCTTAACGGCAGGTGTTTTACAGCTATGTAAATGGTGGTATAGTCTTGAACATTTTTTTTCTGCTTTCCAGTGGCAGCTGATTCAGCGACTGCTCCTACAAGCGGTATTCGAAGAATAACGCTCGGGATCTGTTCAACACATTGTAAGTGATTACGAAAAAAAAACTAAAAATAAAACGATACGACTATTCGAATAAAAAAGTGCTTTGTGTGTTTGTTGGTTCTAAATATCCATGTCTGTGTTGAA
Organism: Aproaerema taeniolella; assembly: GCA_949987775.1. NCBI lineage: Eukaryota > Metazoa > Arthropoda > Insecta > Lepidoptera > Gelechiidae > Aproaerema > Aproaerema taeniolella. The sequence continues at coordinate 9,480,945 of OX465263.1, read as the reverse complement.
GTGCCGGATCTAGACGTACTAGTCTATGGTAAATGTGTTGATACTTCTAGATGGCGTGGATCTGTGGTGTAATGAAGACTGGTAAAAAAATAGAGAGCTAGTGATCAATTGGCGTACAATTTATAGTGCAGAAAATTAATTTCGACGTATAACGCCAACGTCAAATACGCAATATACCAAATCTCAACATCATTTGATGTTTTGCGTACTTGTATACGCATAACATCGCATAACCATTTGATGTTATGAGAACTTTGAGGCATTTTGCCTTGTGTCACGGCGCTTTGGAGTTATGCGTCGAGTAAACAAAAAAAAAATGCGTATGTTAATAGGTTTTGGTTGTCATCTTTTATCAACTTGAATTTTGATGTAGATTTTTCTATGATTACCCAAATTATTTGTGCAATATGAAACCGTCTTAGGATTGCATGAGTCTTCATTTTTGTGTTTTTAGAAATAATTTAAAACTTGGAAGTTTTTATTCTTTACTTTTAGAAAAAAATTAATTTATTCTCCACTTTTTAGATAAAAGTTGTTTAAAGTTGTTTTTTTAGGTATTTAAAAAAATCGCGGTGTTTTGTTTTCTGCTGCGACAACTCAATATCATTTTATTTATTACTTACAGTCTATTATTCCAAAACGTGTTAATTCCTTTGAATTTGAGTCTTGTCTGTTAGACGAAAAATACTAATAATAATAACCTAGACTGTACAAGTTTCCCATAATAAAAAGATAAAAAATGTAAAAACTAATAAATAGGTGCTTAGTTTTTGTTTGGACCTAAAACTAAGGAGCCAAAAGTGTTCAAAGTGTATAGAAAAGAAAAAAAAATAAGCGTAGAGTGAGACGGAGCAATATGTAAGAAAAAGATGAGTAGGTATTTGCGTGATGCTCTTAACTTATTAATTAATTTCATCTCTACACAATTGCCCAGCTTAGGCTTATCTATGAAAAAGAAAGAGATACTAATAGTGTATGGTTGTCTCTTCCGTTTAACAATGATTTGGCTTATTGTAATAGCTGACTTTAAATTAGTTTGCAAAAATTAAGAGTGAGAATGTGAATCAGCTCACTTTACCTAGCAACTGTCCTGGGTTTGATTCCCAGTCGGGGTAAACATTTGTGTAAAAAGCAGATGTTCGTTCTCGGGTCATGGGTGTTTGTGTGTCTTTATGTATGTTCCGAGGGACCCACGACACAAGGGAAAATCTTAGTGTGGGCCTTTGAGTGTGTAGCATTTTTTTTTTTTTTTTCATATTCAGCCCATTTATTTTGCAGCCCATTTACTGCAATTTTTTTTTTCATATTTCACCCAACTGTGAAATAGGAATAATTATTCCTATTTCACAGTTGGGTGAAATATGAAAAAAAAATTGCCTTTCCATATACAACTACCTAGTGCGATCAGCTGATCGACTAAGACAATGAAGAATTTGACTTTAAGTATGGAAAACCAATGGGTTCCTTGAGGAAAGTCGTTTAGTTTCATGGTATCACCATCCCTTTAAGTTTTGCCAACTAATTTATAGTCAGATTTAAATAAAAAAGTGGTCCTTCTCTGCGTGAATCGCCTTAAAAGTATTCAATGTGTGTTTACTAGTTATTATGATCTATACCAAACCAACTGTCCTATGATTACAAACCAACAATACTGATGAAAAAACATGCTTATCTTCTTCTTTCCATTGAAAACCATTCATATTAACTGCAATAATAAGTTTGTAAGACCAACTTGTTTTTGCAGCCCATTTACTTCCGCCCCGATTCGCGGTACCGGTACGTACCCGGCCGCTTCTCTCCACAAACGTATGTCCGACGGTTCCCTCGCAGTAACGCCCTAAGCCGAGGTTCGAGCCCCACAGGGGGCACCCTTAGGCCTGTTACTTAAAATTTTGGGTTGAGAGCCATCTGCGCTCACCACTTGCTCGGTGAAGCTGTCAAGGCCATCAGCGGCCAACAGCATAGTCATTCAAAAAAAAAAAAAAAAAAGCAGCCCATTTACTGCAAATTAGTGTCAAATTGCATGCAGAACTAATTTTTTGTCTGCGAAATACCCTTGTTCTCATCGGATAGTTGGTTTGTAATGGATATTAGTATATTATAGCTTTTATTTCTTGTACCACAATTATTATTTATTTTATATTCAGATTATTCCTTTAACTATTTAATAATAAAAATAATATTAAGGAGACTGTATCACTAAAAATGTTAAATACGCGAAAATAATTCATAATACAATGTGATAAGATTTTTTGTAATTATTATAATTACATATCTCGAAATCGTAAATAAGTATAAACATTTAAATTCTCAGGAGTAACAGTACAATTAGATGTATTATCTAATCACATTTCCCAGTATTCTTTTTGTATATTTTAGAGCCCTCTATTGTACAAAATTGTACATTAAGTAATAGCTTATTTATATATAAGATTTATATAGTTCCAGAAGTATAATACAATCTTTATTTTGAATCTCTATTTTGGCATACTATAACGGGATGTTTCATTTAGAAGAAAGTTGCAGTATTATCACTAGGTTTCCTCCTGTGATATTGTTGCATATAGGAGATTTAAAATGTGGTCTATAAGATAATAATGATCTTTTATGATTATAAAAATAACCAGAGGACTGTTGAGGACTTTTTTCTTTCTTTGAGCGTCTGCGCAAGCTTAAACAGGATGTAAGGGACAGGTTAACAAAAACTGAAACCCTGAACTTATTCTGAATGATTTTTCAGTGGAATAATCCTTAGAAAAATTTTCAATGGGTTCATTGGGGAAATTCGGTTACATGGGGAGAATCGCTCCTGAAGTTTCGCTAACTAATTTAAAGACTAATATGCTACATTCTTCTAGATGCAAAATCCCGTTGCAATATGTAAATAAAATAAAAAAAATATATAAAATAGTCGTCTTCCCGCATCCTAAAGTCTTGCATATGGGTACATGATCCAAACTCTATCGACCAAAAATATGGAGGCTATTCTGTGTGGATTATTCCACTGTTGCCACAGTTTCCTGTTGCCACACTTTTTTAGGCGTTTTATCTTGCCACGGTCTTATTTAAAATATTATTTTTTAATTTAGAGAGTTTACTCTTGCTACGACATTTATCGATGCAGGCATCGTGTCACAAGAAGTGAACAATTTAATTACAAGAGACGAAGAAGAGCCCAAAGACGGTTTAAAAATTAAGTTTAAATGTCAAAACGTTAAGAAGCCTTTTGAAATCTCAGTGCAGTTGGATGATATACTCTTGTTGGCGATGACAAAATGTGCTGAACATTTAGAGAAACCGTTAGATAAACTCCGATTTGAGTTTGATAGGATAGTATATCAGGGAAATCCACAGCAAGAGAACTAGAGTTAGAAGGAGGGGAGTATAGAAGTTAGAATTGTAAGCTGATGTTGAATTATATTATTAGATTAATACTGTACTTTACAAATTGCAATAAATATGCTTGCAATAAATTAAACCTTTGCGCGCTTCTTGATCACACGGGTGTTCAAGATTTGTACTGCACGCGCCGTAAACAAGCGCGGGACGGGTTGATGATTTTGAAATATACAAAACTATCTTTCCGCCCGTGGCTCCGCCCGCGTGGACTACAGGTTATATCGTGCCTAACTGTGGGATAAAATGTAGCCTGTCCTTTCCCAGGCTCTAATTCTATCTCTGTACCAAATTTCATCAAAATCGGTTCAGTAGTTTAGGCGTGAAAGACGGACAGACAGACAGACAGACAGAGTTACTTTCGCATTTATAAAATTAGTAAGGATTTAAAAGTACATTGAAAATCAGATCTACGATTCAACAAATACATAACAACGTAAATGCGCTCATTCCAGTCCAGATTTCCAAGATTAATAACGTTATGATTTCATTTGAAGAACATAAGTATTAACAGGGTGGTCTTATTTAAAAAGCATACACAATTATTCGTTATTCTTTTTTTTATATGTAGATTCTCGTAATATTTTGTTGTATTCTAAAGGCCCTAATAAATTTAAATTCTTAATTTTTTTAACCAGCATTGTAGGATCATGTATCATTATGCAGGGCTCAAATCCTCAGTACAACCTTACTTATGATTGTGACAGACAGATAGATGTATTTTTGAACACATTTTTCTGTAGAACAAATTACATATATCACTATTTATATTCATATTACAGTGCTGTTGAGGAGAAATTCCAACGAATATAGGTATATTGTTTTCTCTTTTAATCTTACTATTTATTAATAGGCAATAGAAAGAGTGAGTTAGATTTCGTCGTGATATGACGCGTTTTAAAAGGGTTGGCAAAATTAAATGGTGTTCGAGTTTTTTATTTATGTGATTTATTTGTGACAAGAATAAATATAAATATTTATTTATTAGTTTGCACACTGCCTGAACTAATCATTTGCTGCTCAGATATGTACGAGTATGTTTGTATGTACGTTTACTAATAAATAAATAAAAATAAATTATTTAATTTTCAACATTAAATAAGTCACATTAAGTCTGTTTTTGATAGTTTTTATGTATAATTTTATTTAATACATTTCATTTATATGTATTTTTTGTGTATGTTTGAAAAGTCTGAATATTTATTAATAACTTTACAGGCTTCAAAATAATTTACTCTAGCCCATATGTTTGGATTTAGGAGGTGAAACATTTTTTTTTATAGAAAAGGGTTTAATAGCCCACACGATAAGGCACCTAACATTCGAATGTAGGCTATGATTTTAGATGTAAGTTTATTCTGGTGCATAATGTCTCTTTCTTACGTGAATTAAGGTTATTACTTTAAAACATTTGTTTTCTTTGTTTGTGATTGTTTCAGCTAGTTACAATAGTTTATTTAGATGTTATAGTTCCTTCATGTTACGCGGCGTTTACACTAAAGATCGTGCGACTTCTCGAGAGAAGACATGCGCAATGAGACTTCACTCTCATGAGATTTGATTACCAAGGAAAACATATAGACCAGTAAAACTACGGTTTGGCAAAACATTAATTCGCAATAGGCTGTATTTTTGTAAAGTAGCCTTTCATCCTATTTAAAATGACTATATTTTCGAATCCAACTAAAAAATTATATAGAAATACCTCAAAAAAGAAAAATGCGAATAAAGGCCTAGAATTTTCAGCAAAAATAGTAATAACTAAGTGAACAGTTTTCATGATAGAGGTACCTGTAACAAATATAAAAGTAACAGAATCCAACCAAAAAACATCACCTTATTTTTGTTTTTCAAAAAATTTAAATTTAATTGATTAGGATTTATGGTTTCATGCGAAAAAAATAATAGTTAGCTGAACTGGTTTATAATCGATTTGGATATAGTTTATGATTGCATACTTATGAAAATCCAATTATATTTATTTAACTTTTGTACATTTTTATAAAATATAGCTATAAACGCATGGCAAAAAAGTAATAGGTATAAAAAATGGTAGACTTCTCTGACAATACTGAAAAAAAGACAATAATACCAAAATCCAACATTTTTCGTGAAAAATTCAAGAAAAAAAAAATAACAAAATCGCCCATTCCAAACTGAGCGTAGTGTAGCGGTGTTACGGTCTAAAATAGTTTGATGGCGCGTGGCGTGGTCCAGCCTGGCAGCTGCGATGACTTGAAATTTTGCAGATGTATGTAATACCGATGACAATACAATTATACAATAATTTGGTTCCATCGAGCTGATCTGATGATGACACGAGAAGATAGATGGTGGAACTCTTCAACGGTAACTATTAAACCCTTTGAATTTGGGCTCGTTTGATTTGATTTTTGTATATTAATATAAGGGTTAGGCCGCCAAAATTGTCAAATGTAACACAACAGATTTTGTGTTATCGTTACACAAATGTAACCCAAAAGTAACACATTTTTTGGGTAAAGCGTGTTTCATATTTATAAATCATTATGAAATTGTACCGACTGCAGTGATTGTTAAGGGGAAAATAAGTAATAATGAAACAGCATTTTTTTTAGGGTTAACAGTGAGTAGAAGTTGCTTAGAATGTTTTTGGGCGTGCTACTGAGATGTTGACAGCGCATTTTCTTTTTTTTTTGCGATCCCTTTCCATTTTCTACTTAGTTATTCTGTTTAGGGTTCCGTACCCAAAGGATAAAAATGGGACCCTATTACTAAGGCTCTGCTGTCCGTCCGTCCGTCACCAGGCTGTATCTCATGAACCGTGGTAGTTAGACAGTTCAAATTTTCGCAGATGATGTATTTCTATGTGCCCTATAACAAGAATACTAAAAACCACAATTTTTTTTTTTTAAATGGGCTCCCATACAAAAAACGTGATTTTTTTGCTCGTTTGTATAGATAAGTCTGTCCGAGGCTGTATCTCATGAACCGTGATAGTTAGACTGTTGAAATTTTCACAGATGATGTATTTCGGTTGCTGCTATAACAACAAATACTAAAAAGTAGAATAAATTAATTATTTAAGTTAAATATACAACAAACGTGATTTTTTTGCCATTTTCATAGAGATAATGGTTTTTATAGAGTCCGACTCGCACTTGGCCGGTTTTATAGGTAAAGATACGGAACCCTTCGTGCACGAGTCCAACTTGCACTTGCCCGTTTTATTTTTCTTCGTTATAATTTTCTACTTTACGTCTATACTGTAGTTGTGTTATTTCATTATTATTTTTCTTCCACTCTCTAAACTTTTCAGGATTCATAGTTTTAAATTTTTCCTCGATATTTTCTTTGTCGTTATGCGACAGTTAACGGCATTTTAGTTTTAATAAAATAAAAAAGTGTAGCTTATTTCTTATGGTTTTAATTTTAATGTATTCGACATACATCACACTTGGTGTTTGTTCAGGTTCTGTTTATAAAGTTATCTAGACTAAAAAGTAAACATAAATAATTATAGTTTAAATAATTAATTTTTCACAAAAAAAGAAAACCGACTTCAAAAAGCGAAAAATAAAAACGTTGCATTTAGTGTGCTACGTACCTACTGATCTACTGAATCTGTGTTAATGTAGTGAGTGAATGTGTGTCACAGGACCAACTAAAATCTTATTTCGAATATGAATTGGCACCATTCCCTGTTTCGTTGTTTGATGAAGCTGGGATGCAAAAAACGAAAAAATCGGTGCTTTAAGAACTATTTGACAATATTGATTTAGAACTAAATGCAGCAAGTGACAAAATTGTCATTGTTGATGGTGGTCATTTGATTCACAAAGTTACGTGGGCGAAGGGAACTCTTTTTGGTACCAAATGTGACACTTATGTGGATTATTTAATTAAAGTGTACGGGAAATCAAGCGTAATAGTATTTGACGGATATCAAAGTGAAGAACAAAACACAAAGAGCGCAGAACGTAATCGAAGAGTTACCAAGCCAAATAAGTTTGATAGGCTATACATGCATCCACCTTTGCAGCGACTTCAAACGGTAGATACGTAGCACACCTAAATGCTACGTTTTTATTTTTCGTTTTTTGCAGTCGGTTTTTTTTATAAAAAGTTAATTATTTTTCTATTTTTAGTGTCAATAATTGGAAGTAGGTGAGAAACAATGTAAGTGCCTATTTAATTTGAGGGCGTCCCTCGATTTCCCTAGGATTCTATCATCAGATCCTGACCTGGTTACAACGGGACCATCTCTGGAGTATACTTTTTCGAACAAAAAAACAATTTTTAAAATCGGTTTATAAATGGTGGAGAAATCGGTGAACATCCATAAAAAATAAAATACGTACAGTCGAACATAAAACCTCCTTCCTCCTTTTTGAAAGTCGGTTAAAAAAACTTAAAAAACACGCTTCTGTCACATACTAAAAAATATAAAATAATAAGTAAACTTGTCGCTTCCACGAGTTATTGAAAAGACGTGGAGCGCTTTAGTGTACGAGTATATTGTCAATACAGTAAGTAATTATTGTTCCTCTTCGTATTCACATAAGTTGATTATATCATCCGCGATCTCATCTTCGCTATCTTCTCCATTGCATGTATTTCTAAATGAACCATAGCATTCTTTTCCTAAACAATTATAACATAAATCAGTGCAATCCATTCTACTCTTACGGCAAGTGCAGTTGCGAATGCAAACTGACCTGCACTTGCAGGATATGGTTTGTAAAATATGGAGGGGAGCAGCTTCATTATTTTTTTGAATAGGTACAAGACTGCAATCAGTAATTTTCCAACCCCGTTTGGTCGGATCTTTACGATTGTCTAACCACTGCTGTACTTGATGATAAACTTAGAGAGCAGAAGAAAAAGAATAATGAAACAACACTACTCATAGACATAGAAAAAATAACTACTACAGTATAGACACAAAGTAGAAAACTATAACGAAGAAAAAAAAAGAATAAGTAAAGAGAAAATTGAAAAAGGATCGCAAATTAAAAGAAAATGCGCCGTCAACATCTTAGCAGCACGCCCAAAAACATTCTAAGCAACTTCTACTCACCGTTGTTAACTTCCCCCTTAACAATCACTGCAGTCGGTACAATTTTATAATGCTTATATTTATGTAATTATTTTAACTATCGATATGAAACTTACCAAAAAATGTGTTACTTTTGGGTTACATTTGTGTAACGATAACACAAAATCTGTTGTGTTATATTTGACAGTTTTGGCGGCCTTACCCTTATATTAATAAACAACTTTCACTTTATATTAAACTAGCTTTCCACCCGCGGCTCCGCCCGCGTGGACTACATGTTATATCGTACCCAACTGTGGGGTAAAATGTAGCCTATGTCCTTTCCCAGGTTCTAATCTATCTCTGTACCAAATTTCATCAAAATCGGTTTAGTAGTTAAGGCGTGAAAGACGGACAGACAGACAGAAAGAGTTACTTTCGCATTTATGATATTAGTAAGGAAGTAAGGATCTAACACACGAAAAACCGACATTTAATTACGTAACGACATTACGTAAACAATACGTGGCGAATAAATCATTACGTTCTAAATTATGGAAGCATCCATAAGATTGACAGGATGGCGCGCCCGCTGCCCGCGCACCCTTCCGCCACCCGCGCAACTCTTACAATTTATATTTTTGGAAATAAAATGGTAAATGTAAAATTTTTTGTTGGATTTCGAAAATATTGTATTATTTAAAACATAAATTACAAAGTCTACCCAAAATTATCGCTATTTCTATTTTGTCCGCAAAATGACTACAGAAATAGCAAAAGTCATTTTTTTTTTACGTTTCTAGTTGGATTTTCAAAATAATTGAGTTATCAACATCGTTCAAGCTATACTATAAAAAAATTAGCCTATTATATTTTTTATTGCAACAATTACTTATTATTTTAATATCACAACATGGAAGTTAATAAAAATAGCATAATCAATCATAAATATTGTTGGATTTCGATTTACTTTCAAACAACTGGATGATATCAGATTAATAGTGCAGAAAGTTATTTATTAACATTTTTGTACAAATTTACAAAAAATATCAAAACTTAACTCATACAAATAAATGTATGTTGTATCTTTTTTAGTTGGATTCTTACGTTAAATGATAGCCGGGAATTTAATCTATCAATAAAAAAAAGAATTGCTGCTATTGCAATTTATTTCACTTTCGCCATACTAGCCGACTGTAGTTTTACTAGCGTAATAACCTTAAACGTAAGATTAGAAGTTTGCATTTGTTTTGCATTCAGTTGATGTTGACAAATGATCTTAAATTGATAAAAGGACGCATGTCCAAATTTAAACGCCAGAGGAATGGTAACTTTTTTTAAATAGGGTCAATTTTTCTTGTTTTTGGAAATCTATAGGCATAAATTTGTTGATTTAGTAATAATAAACACTCTCATGGGAGAAAGGTCTTATTGCGTATGCCAGGGTATCTGGTCTCCTAATCCAATAACAATTGTTTATTTATCTTCCCTCCCTCTCTCACAGAAGTTTCGCGGTTCCAGTGAGGACGCCTCGTTAGAAGCCTTACTAATATTATAATTTATAAATGTGAAAGTGTGTTTGCTTGTTTGTCCTTCCTTGGGGTCGAAACTTGGGATATCTGGAAGGTACCATTTTGGGGCTAGTGAGTAAGAGCTATGAACATGAGCTAATGCAGTACATTTTCAATCTTAACGTCTACGCTCAAAGTGGTATTTTTTACCAGCAATCTTAATAAATAGATATGTTTAGGGACCGAATCGGACTCCTTTATCTGAATGGATAATAAATAATAATTCATATAATTTCACTACATTCCGGTTTTATGGTTTTCTTGCGTTTTCAAACATTCTATAGAAGTTATTGAATAAATTAATACTATAACACGTTTGTAAAATGATTTTACAAGCAAACAAGTTAATAAAGACTCACATATTGTCCGTTAATTTAACTTCCAAATACCTAGTATCGGAAATAGTTAATAAAACCTGGTCTAGTATTTTTATTTACCGAAACCTTTCTTATTTAGCAACACTTTGAATGCATTAAAGTGTAACTACTTAAAACAAAAAACAAAAAATTTTTCTATTCTACTATTTAATACCTACCTACTTACCATTGTTTAATTTGTTTTTTTTTCTATTTCGGTATTACCCTGAACTGTATGGTGTTGTGAATGGCGGCATTATTTTTGTATGACCTTCGAAATATTCATATTGCAGCAATATTGATGTTGTAAATAAATCTAATTATAAAGTTTTATTGTGTTTTCATGTTTGAGCCTAAGACAGCAATAAATTAGCAGCTTGAAATGAGATTTTATTGTTCCAGGAAGAAGTTTCTAAGGCCCGTATTACAGAAGGAGATTTAATCCATACTTAAGTATTAATTGTCTTTCTCTCACTATCAAAATGACAAAGACGACTGCTACTTAAGTATGAATAGAAGTTTGAGTCGCGTTCTGTATTGCGGAGCTTAGTCTTTCCTTGCCTGTCTCCACACACATTGACCGTTAGTGCGAGCGTGATAACTATTAAAAAACAGGACAAAAACTAGCCAGATTTCGTGAAAGTACTCAGGCGACAGAGGCGTTTTTAATTAAACCTTCTGCGTTTAGTAAATAAGATCGTGTGTGTCGTAATTTCAGGTTATAAGGGGTTGTGGTGACCTTTTCTTCGTCCTAGCTTGCTAACTAATCAGGACGGAAAAAATAAAGAGTTCTCGAAATTCAGTTTTTGGAGTCCAAGTTTGACTATGCCTAGAATTTCTCAAAATTTGTCGTATACGATTCGCAAAGAAAACAGAATTTCTCGGGCTCGCGTTCAAAGTAATCGGGAGTTGTTTGTGGCCCAGTTTTTGTTGGTTTAAAATAAAATGCATATCGACTGGATAAATAAATGTAATTAAATACAAAATCGTAATAATCACCACTCTTAGGTACAAACAACCGTACGCACTAACTTATCAATCAAACGCACCGAGCAAGTAATCAGTAGAGGTGAAATGTAGAGCGATCAGTTTCTCACAACAGCTCAGTGATTTTGCACATATATTTTTAAGGCGGCGTGCGGTCATGCCACTATCTCTCTTTACAGGCGCAGACCCACCGCTACGCACGCTGTGCACGGGCACGCGGCGCATTCTAGCTGCGTAGATTATATCCAAATCTAATATGTACCTTAATTTCATACTCGCTGAGTAAGATAATAAAAATCACCTGGCGTTTGGTCGTACTCATGCGACAAACGTCAGGTGATTATATACTCAGTGAATATGACATTAAGGCTCAAATTAGATTTTGATCTAATCCACGCAGCTAAAATGCGCCGCATGCCCGTGTGCACAGCGTGCGCAGCGGTGGGTCTGTGCCTTATCTCGCAAGCAAGATAGGACACGTGTCCTTCTTACCTCGGCTATTAGTAAGAATTTATATCTAACTAATTTTCGTTCAATGCATCTCTACTGGTTACGTGCTTGGAGATCAAACGTAAGCTATGATTCCAATTATAGGTCTTAAGTTCTAGAAAACAACTTTGAGCACCAGTTGTTGGATAAATTCCGTATGCACTAACATAGTGCGTATTTAAAGAAGCCTATAAAATCGTCATCGGTTAGTAGAATATGCAATCAAAGATAATTTTTCAAACGGAACACAGTTTGGCATCGGCGGGTCTATTCTTTGGGTAACTTTAAATTAGCGAAAATTAAAGATGTGAACAAAAAACTGAACAAAAAAATGCCCACGAAACTGAACAACTTTCCCTAAGAAGCAGATCGAAGTATGGAAAAAATAATTTCGTCGTCTCCATACAACTTGCGCGATCAGCTGTTGCTTTTTTGTGGGTCGAAAAGTTTTTTAGAATATCATAGGTTCCTTGGGGAAAGTTGTCATAGATTCATGAGTAGAATCACCCCCTAAAGTTTCGCTAGCTAATTCAGTCACCCCATAATAAAAGAACTCTCAGATTGATCTCAAATTTGTCATACATTACCTACTTCACCAAAAGTGCTTTTCACTAGAGGTCATTTTGTTAAAGAAGCCATGTATGACGAATTTGAGATATTCATATTATAATAATATTTAATCTTAGTAGACTTCGTCTTAATAGACCCGCAGGTTAAAGATTTGCAACATAATTTCAACCGGAATATGTACAAGTGTCTTAAAAGGACATATACTCCGATTACTTAACCAGTAGCGGTGCAAGGGCGATCAGTTTCTCATAACGCCTCTGTGATTTTGCACAGACATTTGAAAGGCGGCGCGCGGTTTGCAAGCAAGATAGGACACATGTCCCCCCCCCCCTTACCTCAGCTGTTGGTAATAATTTATTTCAATGCATTTCTACTGGTTACGTTCTCGGTGGATGTACACACGACAGCACATCAGGCTATAATGTTGACCTTAACGTCGCCCTTATGGCGCTTATAATAGCACCGACTTTCGTAATGCAAATGGGTAACCTGACATGCTGCTGTCTGTTCATTAACCACCTATAACTAGCGTTATTATAAATACAAAAAAATACAAACAAAGCGAGGTGTATAGTAACGGTTACACAGGACTGTGCATCGTTCCTATTACATTGACATAAGAAGGAAAATCGCATTTCAAACCGAGTTACTACGATTGCACTTACAACCGTACTTTCATTTGTAGTAAATGCACAAAAGAGAAATAATGACTAGTAGTTATGGAAGCTTAAAAATATAATAGTTATTTAGAGGCCAACAATGGTCTGCGAATTTTCGGTCAACAGAAATTCAACCTTATGCTTTAACATAAGGATTTATGCATTAACATAAGGATCAATTTATATGTTACGTCACGCCAAACTTTGATTTTTAATTTTGCTAAACTTTTTCGGATAACTTTAACATGTATTTTCACATGTGCACGAACTCTCCTTTCCCACCTGTTTGTGACGTAATATATGGATGACCCCTAACACACGCAGACTTAAGTATTTGGACTAACTCACATGAAAATGATATGCATACAGATTCAACAATATTAAGAAAAGGAGAATTTAGACCCCTAGCACACGGCGTATTTTAAACGCGCCGACGTCGCGCGTTCCAGGAACGCAGGTTATCAGCGCCGTAGATGCCAATTTTTGCGTTTTCATAGATTTAAACGCGCGTGTGAAGCGCGTTCGAAACTCGTTTGAAGCGCGTACAAAGGGTCGGAGGAGGGCGTTTGTATGGGCGTTTCCCCACTGGACGGCACGGCGGTCGGCGCCGGCAACGGTGAGAGTGACAGAGCTATACTAGGAAAAGAGACAGACTACCGATTTCTTGCTTCCTAGTATAGCTCTGTCACTCTCGCCGTCGCCGTCGCCGGTGCCGGCCAGTCGGGAAACGCCCTATCGCTGTATCTGCGCGTATACGCGCTGTAAACGCGCGTTTCACGATCGCGTTTGAAGCGCGTATACGCGCGTCATCTGTGCGTCGTCGGCGCGTTTAAAATACACCGTCTGCTAGGGGCCTTAAAGTAATTTGCTAATAAATATTATGCACAAATAAATAATAGTTGAATGGCAGACTTTCGGTTTAATCACAATAAGTAGTCCAGTGTTGCAAGACTGAAATTTTCTTAACTATATCTCAATTCTCACATAATTTAGGTATGACCAGCATGAACCTGTTAGTTTCTTTATAGGTATTTCAACTCAAAACAATTCGCGATAATAATCCCACATTATCAGAATTTCCTAACAACCGCAATATCACTAAGGTAAGGCAAATTTAATATCTATAATTATAATGCTTGCTAGTGCCTACAATCCACTAGCGCACGTGGCCGTTGTGATGAAGCACTTCGTATTTATTTTAGTTCGGTCCGATATCGCTCCAGAACATGAGGCCTACTTTGTAATGGTTGTGGTATTTTTTAATCAAAAGGTAGTTAAGATATTGATAAATTAATGCGCAATCAAAACTCTCTTGGACACTAGAATTGGAAGAAACACTATACAATGGATAGTAGGTTCTGGCGCAGATTTATTTTTATAATTATTGTCGTAACTCACTATTTTTTAAAGTGTCCCCAGTAGGCTCACAGTGAGCGGCTGACTGTCCGTCTCCTTATACATTTTAAAAGGAATGCAAAATGCGTACAGTACGCGCAGTATGGACACTATCTTTTTTATATAAAACGTCGGGTTTATTCGAACACTTATAACTCGAGAACGGCTGGACCGATTTTCATGCTTTTTGATTTGTTGTATTTGTCTCCGTCCCAAATAGCAGAATAACATTGGAAAATTCTCACGGAAGCGAAGTTACTGATCGAAAAGCTAGTTTAAAATATATAGGGAGGCATACAGGCAGCCAGCTCACTGTAAACCTAATGGGGACAATAAAAATGGTACAGTGACAGAAAACTTGTAGGAGAGGGGATAAGGCATGTTTAGTTTAATGAGTATTCAAGATAATTGGCTACCATGAATCTTTTCATCTTTTATGTTCTTGAAATTCACCTTTTGCTGTTCCTTCATAATATTAATCTAATAGCCGAACGATACGTAAGAAACACCAAAAATTCCCCCGCCTATGAAATTTTGCATGTGATGAAGTTAGGTAATACTGATTACTACAATAATCTAATAAGTTTTGTTAGCTGATCATAGTTATAGTTAGATTCCATAATTTAAGTAATTGCTAAGCTGTCCTTTACACCATGTAGAAAACTAGGAAAGCAGACCCCATTATGTGGGAATAATTATTGTTAAGGAGAGAGGTAAAAATACCTACATTCTTGTAACAAAATTTGTTGGATTATGTACATCTTGTATTACGTAAATTCATCACATGCCAAATTTCATAAGCGGGCGAATTTTTCAGAATCCATACAACAAATGTTTTTGTTTGGACTATATTGGAAGATACTATTTATAATGATATTCAAAGAAATCCGCACCAGTACAGAGTATTCACAAGATATGTATTGAAAGCTGCACGCACAAAGGTCACGTCACTGAATGAGACTTCTCAGATATTTCGCTTTTTTCTTCAAAATATTTTTAACATCATTCACCATATCCATGTGTCCAGTTTTCAGTTTGTTTTCTACAGGACATTCGTACTTTTCTGTAATGTTTAACTTCGCGAATTCTTCATCTAAGCTTGGTTTGTAATCATACGTGGGTAGTTGGCTGAATATATCTTCGAGGCAGGTTATTGTTTTTTGCACTGAGTCGTTTAGTTTGTTCAAAAGTTCATTGGTTTTGATCTCATCTGGTGAGTGGTTGGTTTTTTTCTTAGATTTCTTCGTATTATTAGTTGGAGCGACTAGTTCGTTGCACACTCCCAGTAGGAAAGTCACAACGCCAATGAACTGAAAGAGATATATAACCGTTGTTACTAGTGTAAAAGAGAATGTGATATTTTATATTATATTGTTTAAGATTTTCGCGGGGATACGCGCGAATAAGAAAGAGGGTAGACCGCTTTGTCTGCTCTTAACACAACCGGCAGTTCTCCAGTTCATCCGTGATCATGGTGCTTGCCGAAATATCGGATACTCATTTTAAACAAAATCCGTGGTAAGAACCCGTTGTAATATGTTTAAAAATAGCGATAGTGTATTTCTATTGACAACTTATCACCGAACCTTGGAAATACGGGTTGCCTCTGGCGTAAAAAAATGTATCTCCTTAAAAATATAACTTACATATACCCAAGTAAACAGCAAGAAGATATTAAGTGTAGTGTGTATGTACATATGCGTGTGTGGGTGCGTGCACGCGTAAGTAAACTTACAAAAAAAAACTCACTTCAAGATAATTCGCCAGGTTCTCCAACCGTTCCCTGGCATGCCATATAAGGTCTCCTTCTCTCTCTATCTCCTTGTTGAGTACATCGAGGCTAAGCGGCTGTAGTGTGGCGGCTCTAGTACACAGCGCGTGCGCACTGGTCGAGTTGTTCATCGACAGTTCGCCCACGAGGCTCAGCCACGTTGCGTATAGCTCCCGGTAAGGCACGGGGGAATTGACAAATGCTGCAAAATTTCATCTTATAAGCAGGCGTCCATATATTACTTCACAGAAATGTTTTATCACAAAAAAATTAACTGAAGGTGTCACTGTCATACACAGAAAAATAAAACAGGTACAGATCAGAAAAAAACCAACACTGGACATTGGCGAAATCTACCAAAGGATCGCCACAATTGAAGAAATTGAATTCAGAAAAAAACGTGATAAAGGAATGAGGGTAATCCATAAAATTTAAATTATGTCACTTTTCAGTTACTCTTGGACCACTACCATTACAGGAAAGATTGCACCTTTGCGAACAGATATAGTAACATATGAAAAAAAAAACTGTATTATTCTTTACAACTCGCGAAAAAAGAACAATCAATTTACAATATTAGCAGGTTCTTAATTAAACACTGAACTTACTTATAATTCTAGAAGGGAAGGGTGTGGATATGCTAAGTCTTTCCTTTTCATGATATCTCTCTTTACACTTTTCCATGGCACTACTGAACGCTTCGACACAAATCTTCAACTCCTCGTATTGCTGTCTCCTTTGCTCTAAGGGCCGACTATCGGCGGATTCTATGCAGAGTGCGATGGCAGATACTAGGCCGTCCTTGAGACGGAGGTAGGCTAGGTCTCGCTCGAACGATTTGGCCTTGTAGTCTGGGTCTTGAAACTGTGGCGGCTCGAAGTTTAAGATGATGTTTAGATCGCGGTTATCGCTGTGGAAAAATGAATTTAACCGTTAAAAAACAAGCACGTCAACATATTAATCAGAAAGATGGCCGGGTATGTCTCATTAGAATGAGGCTCAAGACCATTTAATGTAGGCCGAAACCCGGAACATTCCCATTGATGATGGAATATCAGAGAAATCGAGGGCAACCATCGAATTTAATAGACACTTATAATGTTTTTCTACTATTTACACTAAAAAAGGAAAAATAAATGACCTTCTTGGAAAAGTCAGTGTCTGTTTGAAGTCGGTGCCAATTCCAATAAGTTTGATAAGCTGCCTTCGCACCGATTTCAAACAGATCAGTAGGTACTATGTAGCACATTGAATGATGTTATTTTATTTTTGTATGTTTCGTTTTTTTGAAGTTGGTTTAATGTAATATATTATGAAATGATGATAAGGAGGTATACATACGTGTGTTGGTGCAACAGGGGCGGCGGTGCGTGCATGGGCTGGCTGGGCCCGGCCAGCAGTGCGGTGAGGGCCCGCGTGCGTGATAAGGAGGTATACATACGTGTGTTGGTGCAACAGGGGCGGCGGTGCGTGCATGGGCTGGCTGGGCCCGGCCAGCAGTGCGGTGAGGGCCCGCGTGCGTGATAAGGAGGTATACATACGTGTGTTGGTGCAACAGGGGCGGCGGTGCGTGCATGGGCTGGCTGGGCCCGGCCAGCAGTGCGGTGAGGGCCCGCGTGCGTGATAAGGAGGTATACATACGTGTGTTGGTGCAACAGGGGCGGCGGTGCGTGCATGGGCTGGCTGGGCCCGGCCAGCAGTGCGGTGAGGGCCCGCGTGCGTGATAAGGAGGTATACATACGTGTGTTGGTGCAACAGGGGCGGCGGTGCGTGCATGGGCTGGCTGGGCCCGGCCAGCAGTGCGGTGAGGGCCCGCGTGCGTGATAAGGAGGTATACATACGTGTGTTGGTGCAACAGGGGCGGCGGTGCGTGCATGGGCTGGCTGGGCCCGGCCAGCAGTGCGGTGAGGGCCCGCGTGCGTGATAAGGAGGTATACATACGTGTGTTGGTGCAACAGGGGCGGCGGTGCGTGCATGGGCTGGCTGGGCCCGGCCAGCAGTGCGGTGAGGGCCCGCGTGCGTGATAAGGAGGTATACATACGTGTGTTGGTGCAACAGGGGCGGCGGTGCGTGCATGGGCTGGCTGGGCCCGGCCAGCAGTGCGGTGAGGGCCCGCGTGCGTGATAAGGAGGTATACATACGTGTGTTGGTGCAACAGGGGCGGCGGTGCGTGCATGGGCTGGCTGGGCCCGGCCAGCAGTGCGGTGAGGGCCCGCGTGCGTGATAAGGAGGTATACATACGTGTGTTGGTGCAACAGGGGCGGCGGTGCGTG
Organism: Aproaerema taeniolella; assembly: GCA_949987775.1. NCBI lineage: Eukaryota > Metazoa > Arthropoda > Insecta > Lepidoptera > Gelechiidae > Aproaerema > Aproaerema taeniolella. The sequence goes on along the minus strand of OX465263.1, from coordinate 9,462,461 downwards.
CATGGGCTGGCTGGGCCCGGCCAGCAGTGCGGTGAGGGCCCGCGTGCGTGATAAGGAGGTATACATACGTGTGTTGGTGCAACAGGGGCGGCGGTGCGTGCATGGGCTGGCTGGGCCCGGCCAGCAGTGCGGTGAGGGCCCGCGTGCGTGATAAGGAGGTATACATACGTGTGTTGGTGCAACAGGGGCGGCGGTGCGTGCATGGGCTGGCTGGGCCCGGCCAGCAGTGCGGTGAGGGCCCGCGTGCGTGATAAGGAGGTATACATACGTGTGTTGGTGCAACAGGGGCGGCGGTGCGTGCATGGGCTGGCTGGGCCCGGCCAGCAGTGCGGTGAGGGCCCGCGTGCGTGATAAGGAGGTATACATACGTGTGTTGGTGCAACAGGGGCGGCGGTGCGTGCATGGGCTGGCTGGGCCCGGCCAGCAGTGCGGTGAGGGCCCGCGTGCGTGATAAGGAGGTATACATACGTGTGTTGGTGCAACAGGGGCGGCGGTGCGTGCATGGGCTGGCTGGGCCCGGCCAGCAGTGCGGTGAGGGCCCGCGTGCGTGATAAGGAGGTATACATACGTGTGTTGGTGCAACAGGGGCGGCGGTGCGTGCATGGGCTGGCTGGGCCCGGCCAGCAGTGCGGTGAGGGCCCGCGTGCGTGATAAGGAGGTATACATACGTGTGTTGGTGCAACAGGGGCGGCGGTGCGTGCATGGGCTGGCTGGGCCCGGCCAGCAGTGCGGTGAGGGCCCGCGTGCGTGATAAGGAGGTATACATACGTGTGTTGGTGCAACAGGGGCGGCGGTGCGTGCATGGGCTGGCTGGGCCCGGCCAGCAGTGCGGTGAGGGCCCGCGTGCGTGATAAGGAGGTATACATACGTGTGTTGGTGCAACAGGGGCGGCGGTGCGTGCATGGGCTGGCTGGGCCCGGCCAGCAGTGCGGTGAGGGCCCGCGTGCGTGATAAGGAGGTATACATACGTGTGTTGGTGCAACAGGGGCGGCGGTGCGTGCATGGGCTGGCTGGGCCCGGCCAGCAGTGCGGTGAGGGCCCGCGTGCGTGATAAGGAGGTATACATACGTGTGTTGGTGCAACAGGGGCGGCGGTGCGTGCATGGGCTGGCTGGGCCCGGCCAGCAGTGCGGTGAGGGCCCGCGTGCGTGATAAGGAGGTATACATACGTGTGTTGGTGCAACAGGGGCGGCGGTGCGTGCATGGGCTGGCTGGGCCCGGCCAGCAGTGCGGTGAGGGCCCGCGTGCGTGATAAGGAGGTATACATACGTGTGTTGGTGCAACAGGGGCGGCGGTGCGTGCATGGGCTGGCTGGGCCCGGCCAGCAGTGCGGTGAGGGCCCGCGTGCGTGATAAGGAGGTATACATACGTGTGTTGGTGCAACAGGGGCGGCGGTGCGTGCATGGGCTGGCTGGGCCCGGCCAGCAGTGCGGTGAGGGCCCGCGTGCGGCCGCACAGCGCGCACCAGCCGCACGCCGCCAGCCGCGCGCTCCACGACACCAGCTCCACCAGCTTCTCGAACGTACCGTACTTGTACGCGTACGTCAGGTGCTCCATGCTCTGGGGGCAATAGGACACATTAATGTGAGTATGTCAGAACATTCTTATTATGTGTGTTTAAGTTAATGCGTGTTTAGGATTTAACGTGTCAAGTGCGTGTTACTAATTGAGTGTGAGTAAGTGCGTAATTTTACTTGTGCCTAGATGCTTTGGATTGTGCGTGAGTGTGTATATGTATATTTAAGAGAGTGTTTCTGGTTATAAATGCGTATACGTGTACGTGTAAATGCGTACTTCTGAAAAAGTGTATATAAGTGCATGCTTCCAGTTGAGAACGTTCAACCAACCACTTACATCTAGTTGAGTAAAAGCGCAAGGTTTTGAATGCACGTAAATAAGTTAATACATTTCTAATTACCATTAATTTGACCATAAATGAAAACATATATCCGATTGTGAACGAATAATTTTGAAGGTTTATATTAATTCATTGACTGCGCCTAACCCCTGCATACACTCACATCCTTAGCATGATGCGTGTGCGCAGCCCTGGTGTCGGCCAGCAGATGCAGGGCGCGGGAGGGCGCGCAGGCGGGCTGCAGCCGCGCCGTGTGCAGCCAGCCTAACGACACCAGCTGGATGTGCTTTATTTCTAGCTTCTGGTAGATCGTATCCGCTGCCAGGGCGTTGCCTGAGAAGTGACGTCATTATTAGAGGTAATGGAATTACAGAATGACTTGAATCACTTCGATAGAAATATCATGATTTTTTGGTACACAATTTGGCCAATTTAAACTGCGTTTAAGGTTGCAACCATAAGTTCCTCTAGAGCAGCCATTCTCGGTGTGCTCCGCGAAGCTCTAGGGCTCCACAAAGCCTTTGTGGGGTTCCGCAAAAATATCGACTACAGTTACCACTCTTAAAAATTCGTAATGCGAGTGTTGAATAAAAATATAATAAAGAGATCTAATTATATGAAACCGAGAGAGCCCGGATTTTGAGTCAGGCACTTAGCCAACTGTTCAATTCAATCAATTTTTTTAATTACTTAAGGGCTCCGCCAATAATTTCTATTTCCAAAAGGGTTCCGTTACCAAACATGTTGCGAACCGCTGCTCTACCTAGAGCATGTAACTTATTGACTTTTTTGATTATTAAATTAAAAAATGAAGTCAAATTGAAATCAAAAATGTTTACTTCCATAAGATATTACACCTATCTAAGTACTTACCTATCAAATGGTAGAGGGTGACTAGAAGCAGTTTGACGTGGAAGTTGGCTGGCGAATGATGGAGGACTAGCTCCAGAAGGCACAGGGCTTCCACTACCGGCGCTGAACTCTGTAGCTGCACAGCTGGAAGTATTTATACTTTCTTACTCATTCCACGCTGGAATGGGAGTGAAAGAAAAACATAGAATGTACCAGCTGCCAACTCTTCCCAGGCATACTGACCATAATGTAAAAGTCAGTTATAGGGATGTGAGAGTTTTGTTGTATTGTGGGTCAAAGGCTGACAACATCTCCCTACTTTACATCATGTTTCATCTAATAACCCTCAGAATTTGTCAAACTTGACATCAAGTGGTTCTGAACCACTGGTGCTCTGCCTACCCCGTATGGGATTACCGGAGGATGTGAAGGATCATAATAATAATAATAAAAATCTTTTTTAATAAAACTGTAAAAAAAAAATTTTTAAACTAAACACATACAAAATAAAGGTCAATATAATTACAAACGTGCCTGAACTAGGATATACCTGTGTCTCAGGCGAAGGAGGGCTTAACACAAAGTTATTAAAATCACAAGCAAAACATTATTCTTATTATAACATCTTAAGTGTTCCAAAATCGTCATCCTCACATGCTAGCGGACGACGGACGAGACTTGGGATTCTTTACTTGTTATTGGCGACTTCTTTATTCTCTATTTTAATACTTATTAAAATACCCTGACATTGGCAAAATCACGCCACGTAAACAGCTTGCTGTGTTCCGTCGGTGCGTGGGAGTACCTTAATTGGCATTTTCTGGGTTAACTCGCTCCATCGTCGACCTCATCTATGACCTTGATCAAGATTGGGGTCAAAATAAAATAAAAATCACGAAAATCGTGAACGCAATTTTATTAAGAACTAGCTTTCCGCCCGGGACTTCGTTCCCATGGCACTTTTTTAGTTTTTTCTTTCATAAAAACCTTCTCCTGACAATAAGGAACACAACAAAAAAAGAATCATCCAAATCGGTCCAGCCGTTCTCGAGTTTTGCGCTTACCAACAGATTTAGTGATTTATTTTTATATATAAGATAAGATTGAATTGAATCAAGATTTTGGATGAATCTTGGGCTTTTCTTGTAGGAAAACTAACTAAATAAACTTGTACATCCACACAGACACACGCCTACTCATATCCCCCTCTGTTAGGGCAGGCAGAGCATAATGTGGTTCAAATACCACTTAATAATGATCACTCAATTATTTTCAACTGCCAACTGTTTTCTATAACTTCCAGTCCAGCAATGGCTGAAAGCTATCAGAACTTTAATAGTAAAGCGCTGTTTATTGTGTATAAATTATAATAAAATGAATCTTAATAGCTACGGAGCTAAAGTTTTTTACGTCCGTCGCTCTGTCTTCAGGCTTCTATTTTTGGCAAAAAAAAACTTTGCTCCGTAGCTATTAAGATTCACATTGCTTAGACCGCCACGCCACCTCCCTTGTGTATAAACAGCGACTTATGATGCCGTGAGAAGATGAATTTATACTTGAGGCATAAAAATGCCTTCCTTCCATGCTGGACTGGAAGTGAAAGAAAAACTTAGAATGTGCCAGCTACCAACTGTTCCCAGGCATACTATAGAAGCCAGTAAGTGGGATGCACGGGTTTTGCTGTATCGCGGGCGAAAGGCTGACAACCTATCACCGCCTTACGCATGTTCCTTCTAATAACCCCCAGAACGATTGTCAAATGTGGCGTCAGGTGGTTCTCGAACTACATGACGTTCTGCCTACCCCGACAGGCATTATAGGCGTGAGTGTATTGATTTTGAAAAAAAAGAACTTACCAGCATAAAAGTAATGATGTGCAGCGAGGACCCCATACCCATCTGCTGCACAGAATTCTGTAGCAGTGGCAGTGACCAGCCCATTGTTAAGGCAGCGCAGGTAGTTCCTCCGCAGGATAGTGGCCAATTGAAGGCTCTCTTCCGCTTTGAATGGTACTGCTGTCAGTCTCCACGCAGTCAAGCATGAGATGTGGCGCTGTATGTCATCTAACTGAGGGTTGAATAATAATAATAAAATAATTTCCTGATAGGAAACTAGACCCATAGATACAGGTAAGCTAAAATTATAAAAATGTGTATGGCAGAATAAAATGATGTTGTCTTTTTTTTTCAATTATTTTTGTTGCATCAATACAAGTATACAAGTTGTGTCTACACCAAAAAAAATTAAAGAAAAATTAAAAAATTAACTGTTAAAATTCATCAAATAATTTTTCTGCATTTTTAAAATGTTTTTGAAACTTTTTTCAGAGTTTTAAATGCTAACATTGGAAACTGTTTTGATTCTTTTAGGAAATGAGATAATTTTGTGATTTTCTGAACAAAACATTAGTTAAGAATCTGTAAATACTTACCGTTTCAGGTTCACTATTCTCATCAAAATCAAGGCACGTCAGGAAATCACGACTATGTTCTTCTCTTTCTTTTTGAGGTATCAGCGGCAAGTAAGGCTTCAGATCAGGTACGGCACATGGTTTGTGGGCAAAAACCCTTAAATACTGCACACATAAAGCTACTACACTTCCCAGCAGTTCTGATGGATCTCCGTCTACTGATAACCGTTTGTACAACTCTAGTCTAGCTAGATAGGGCCCTCTTAGAGTCCGTCCTGACGACATACTCTCAACGATTTGACAAATAAACTCATGACATTTCTCAACACTGTCATCAACCGAACCATCATCACTGGGTGTTTCTTTCATAAGTTGGAAGACAGAATCGAAATATGGCAAATAATAATCCCACCTATCTTGGTTTTCCCATAATAAGTCCCTACAAATTAAATTTAACCGCCTCCATTGACCAAGCTTTTTCAAATATGGTATACAGGCTTGTGCCGTAGACCCTGGGACCAATTTAGAGTATAAAGGGCCTTCAATAAACTTAAGGATGTCTTCCCATTTCTCCTGGAGCTCCAAAATCATTATGTATAATCTGGCTTCCTGTTCTGCCTCCATTTTATTCTCTGTTATGAAGTTATCCACCATTCTTTGAGCTAAGGTCAGTAGTATACTTTTCTTGGTACTATCATCAGTTGCTTTGGCCTGATAATAAAATTAAGTAAACATTAACTCTAAAAATATAATATAAAACTGAGTTTTAGATAGCTTTCACCTTTAAATATAGTTCTATTAAGAGTAAGGAAGGTCAACTCATCTAAAATATAATTTTAATTAGTTCTTAATAATTAACATCAAACTAAAAACACTGGGTGTTTGTTAAGCATGAATGTGGTATTATTATCATCATCTGATGTTAATGTTCAACTTTTCAAAATATGAGCGTAAAATATTTATGTAAATATGCCTGGCCTTATAAAAATGACTAACCTGCAAAACAATACTCATTACTGCCCAGAAATAGTACGGGTTCTTAGGTGAGAACTTGTACAGAGCCATGGCAGCTCTTTGCTGGGATCGGTAGTCTCCGATGCGAACATAAGACATGAACAGGTGAGAGTGGAGCTCTTCAGACATTGGCTCTGCCTTCACTGCTGCTTCATATAGCAGGCACACCTTGTGCACTAAAGGGGTTAAATTTATTCAAATTATGCGGGGATAAGCATTTTTTTAAGAATGGACTCCTAATTTCAAAAATTCATGTAATTTATGTCATTTTAACATGACCCTCTGACCCATTTTACTGAATGTTCCAAACTGTGTAAAAAGATTTTTCATTATGTCAAGAGTTTAAAAATAGTAAAGGAAATGAGTCTGTTATCATAGCTGTAGTACCAGGACAACAGAACAAAAAATAGCTTACACTGCTGGGACTCCCTATAGGATATAGTCATCGCCTGTAGCGTAGTGTCGTCGCTAGGTTTCTCTTCAGCCAGTGCATCCAGCACGGCGTGTGCCTCCGGTACTTTTCCTAACCTAAAAAGTGCGAGAGCCTTTAAAGCTCTCGCCGCCTGAAGAGAAGGACTCTTTTTCAAAACTTTCTCGGCCTCCTGCAGAGCCTTCTTATTGTTCCCATTGTCCAACCAATCTGCAACAATCGCAACTCCTCATAATAAAGCCGGAACGACCCCATCTCCATGAAAGGTTGTGATCGTAATTTCTAGTTCTACAATGTCTTTACCATATATTAGTCGTAGTCGGCGCTCCACAATACCCCCATCGTGCATATGCTGAGGCCGCACCGCCATTTCTCATTTACACTAGGCCTTTTTCCGAAAATAAATCCGTTTTCAGGAATTTTTAGGCTTTACGGCACGTTTGTTTTGTAATTTTGTCTATGGTTCTCTATTTGACATTGACATTTGGAGAGGGTTGCCATTTAAAAATTATTTTCTTTGTGGCCATGATTGTTCTACAATGAATTTACACCACCACTAATTTAACTAATTCGCAACAATAGATGGCGTGTCAAGACCTACAACAAGCTTGTTGGTTTTGTTATTTACATTCGCGTGGATAGGTGGCGTTATTACAAAAAATACTTAAACAACTTTTAAAAACTAGTAATCAACTAGTAATATTATTTTGAGTAGTGAAAAAGGGGTGGGGAATCGAACCCATGATCGTGGTCTCAAAATACATGTTTAACTTCTGTTAACTCGTGACAGAATAAATAGCGACGACATTCTATTATTGAACCTTCGTTAATAAAATTCGAAAAATTAACGTAAATTTTTTCGATAACTGGATTGTTCATTGTTAAATAAAAATCAAACCAATTTTAAATCAATTTTAATCTAAAACATAAATATAATTTACAAAAGTCTTACTTTCTAAACTTACACACAAAATTGAAATTACATTCAGATCCATTTTCCATCACTGGCTCACGTTCATTTCATGCAATCATAATATCACTCTAGTTTCGGCAGTGGTAAATATCAAGAATTTACTGTCGAAAAATTGTATATGGGTGATTTTAAATCAGTAAATGAAGAATAAAATCCTGTTCTGAACAACTAAGCCATCTCTTTCGAATTTTGCTCTTCTCGACATCGTCGTCATGGCCATATTAATCAAACTTTTTTCCCACAGCTAGCTGGTCTGGCATAATTATGACAAACATGATCAGCAAATATGATTGCCATACGTTTCTTCTTAAGAATTTAAAATAGATTCAAAGTTCACAAAGAATTCAAATTTGCTTCAGTATCACGGGCAGTTTCACTAATGTTTTGCAAAATAATTTAAAATCATCCATACTAAAATTAACAAAAGCAGTTCAAACAGATTTAATATTAATATACACAGTATACACGCGTATACCTACTTACTAATATTAAATAAGTACCTACTTATTTTTTACAATGCAACTCAAACTTTTGAACATGGCAAAGTCTGTTTTCTAAAATTTGATTAATCCACATTAATCACTATGTACACTTGTAAAGTCTTGATAAAATTAGGTTATTTAATTTAAGTATTCATGTGTTTGGGACAAGAAAGACTTTCTTGATAAATGAAAAAGCTGTTTTTACCACGTTTACCACGAATTACACATTCACGTTTGGCGTTTCTTTAACTACGAGTACTAAGCTAACAGAATCATTTGGCTCTTAAGTCTACAGTTTCAAAACCCGATTCGGGGAGTATTTTAGGGGGTGTAAGTTCTGGAGGCACTTCTCTGGATAGAGACGCACGCTTGTGTCTTGGTGGAGGGACAGGAGCAGGCGGGGCGGCTTTAGACTTGAGGAGGCTCTTAATACGCATGCCACCTCTGTAGTAGTACAGGTAGATGCCGGCCATGACACCCACAGCGAGGAGGAGGGCCACAATAGCGATGACCAGGCTGTACAGACCACTGCCAGTGGATTCTTCTGGTGTGGGGACTGTCGGCCGTCTGTTCGGCGGCACATACGACGGCCTGGGCCTTCTCGTCGTGGTTGCGAACTTATCTCCAATGGCTATATCCGCGCACGCTCTGAATTCCTCCTGCGGCCCACACCCCACCGCTCCTGTGCCATTCTCGCAGGTCCCCCAGTTATTCCCAGCGATATACCTCCACTGCAACAAGCAATGCGCGCACTCGAAGTCCTCGGGCAGTCTATACTTCATCTCGTAAACTTTGTTACCATCTCTTGGGTAGAATTTTGTGCCATCTTTCCCATCAATTTTTAATACGTGCTTATCGAGACATTCTTGTGTGGTACCTTTCGCATCTTCACATACTCTGAACTCGAAAAAACCGAAGTGGTTCGCTGTCAAGTCTACTTTGATAGTGATGGCGTCTTTGGGGGCGTATCGTCGCACGATGACTCCTTTTCCGAAGCGGCCGCCGAGCTCGTGGGGTCGTGGTCGGGGGGAGTCCCACGCGTCTCCGCAGACGCCACATTTCCCATCGTTTTTGTTCCACTGTCGGGAGAACCCTCCGCAGTAGAGCTCGTGGTCGTTGTAGTTGTGAGGCGTGTCGAAGCCGAACCTCCAGGCCGAGGCTCGCGACGGGGGCTCGATCAGCCGGCCGTGGCCGCTCGCGCCGCCGTACAGCACCGACAGCACCGTCATACTACACCAGATCACCTGCAGACCAAACAGAATTGTGTTACAACATTGTAGGAAGTCGTAATTAAGCTGTTTTTGGTTTGGGATGGGATCAGACGCTCACAAACAAAAGATAACGACGTTTTCTTGGTTTCTCAGAATGATCATAAATTAAAAATTTCGTTCAAGTAAAAAAGTAGCCACTGTTACAGAGGTAATTGAGTTGGATAGTTATCTCTGTGTCAACTAGCATAGATCCGTTACACGTGACGGAAATAAGGACAAACGAACAAACAGGGTTTCTCAAACACTAAAAGCATATTTAAGGCACTATATGGTGTTAATCGCGCTATTAAGCGGCGACAATCGATTTATTACTCACTTACGTATGTACTACTTAACCAAGTTATTTTGAGACAAATCACGCTAGCATTCCACTTTAAGTGGTGTGCCTATTCTTAGAATGTTCCATATTGATCGAGTTTACGAAAATTACATCCCGGGTTACCTCGACCTAGATTGGGCATTTCTATACCTTTGAAACAAGCGTTATAAGTAGTAAAATATAGTCATAACATATGTGTAAATAATACATTAGTTAAGATAAATTAATGTCGGAACGAAACATAGAAATAGGTACTAAAAATGGTAAAATTGGTAGGTACTGTATACATAAAGTTACCTAATTTTTATTGCAAAAGTACTCGTACCTATGAGGTCAATATACTAATAACAAACAAACTTTGACGTGGTTCATATCACGCTGATTTTTTTCCGAGTAATACAACTTTAAATTGCTACCAGTGTAGGTACACTTAACTAGGTTAGAAATGTATGTACGTTTTCTAAGTTGGTCAAACCATTTAGATACGCGTAATTTTTCTTAGTGGCTTACAAGATTATCTTTATTTGATTTTTTATGAGTAAACTTTAAACCGTTAAGCTCAACGGGGAAAAAAAACTACTTTTGTTGGATTTTTCCGTTTTACTAAACTGTAAATATACTATGTAAGACTTGTAAACGATAAAGGGTTCTCAAGAATCACACCGTATACAGAGATTCTTAAGAAATTCTTTTTTAGAGGTGGTTGGCTATCTTCTCCCAAAGAAAAAAGAAGGAATATCGTATTTATAAACACCTTTGTAGATTTTATTTGACTGGCATGCAAACTACCTGTACCATAATATGCGCTCTATTTACATAATTATAACTTCCTGAACCTTGGCCCTGCTGGGCTAAATGTGTTAAAAAAGCTCGAGGGGTAAAATTAAATGTAGTTACGGTATACGGTACGTAGCTTTGCGGGCGATATCGATAGTATTAAACGCTAGCTTTCTGGTTCAGTTACCGACATGACATTTAATTATATAACTTAAAGACCTTCCCATGACACTTAGAAAGTTATCCCTAAGGTATCTTTAAAAAAAGTTTAAAACATCGATTTTTTATTCTAAATGCAAAACGCTGGTCACACTAAGTATATGGTTTTTTTTTATTGTTTCGACCTATTCATCTTAGGAATCAATGTGGTTCAGTTTCATACCTCAGTCGATTTACATAATCAAGTATCATCCTTCTTTTTCAAACATAAAAAAGTATCCTAGATAAGTAATAACATTAAAAAGATCAATACAAAAGAGTTCAACGCGCTCCATTTTTTAATAATAACAACAAAGCTATCTAGTACACACGCTTATTATCAATGCCACGGTACATCGATTGCATAAAATTACGTCTGTGTCGAATTGGAGCCCACTGCCTACTTTCTCGGCTCCTCTTCACGGTTGGGAGTCACTACTGGCAACATTGCAGGAAGACTGCACGATCGTTAGGTATTGGTGATTTATTTGTTGCTATGTGAAGCTGGCTATGATAGCTTGCGTAAAAGATAAAAATTGATCGACGCGAATCCAAGTATTATCTTAAGATGTTATTAAGTTTATAAACGGAATTGGTAATTGGAAATAATAATAATGATGACTATGAAAACTAAGTATCATTTGTATGTAGGTACTCGTACCTACTTAACTTTTTAGAGGAAATGTTATTTTGATACAACAAATAGAAATAATTTAAAATTACCGTTTTGACTTGACTAAGGCATTAATCTTAGTAATAAATAGCATATTATTACAATAACACTCGAAAAATGTAAAACCAGGAACACTGATGATCGGATCGTAAACTTTTATGTTGAGTCAATCGCCAGAAACAACATAGAGAAACCATAACATATTGAGTGACTTTAAATTATATAGTTAGCAAAATTAGTTAGAAAAAAATATGGACAAATTGACTCCATGGAACATTTTTTTAAATTACCCAGTGCTGTCCCATTGCAGGGCAAAGGGATAAATATGTTAAAAAAATTCGTCTCTCCATATACACACATCAAAGCGGTCTAGGGATATTGCACGATTTTTCATACAAAAGAGGTCTGTTTGAGAAGCTATAAAAGCATACTCCAGATACATGGAGGGCTATAACTTTCAGACGAATAAGTGCTGAACCTGGCTTTTCAATTCTAGTCAATACATTTTGTTTTACTTGAAATTTGAGTAAACGTGATGAAAATGAAAAAAACTAATTGTGTAAATTCGACCATTTTCATACAAAAAGCAGGCAAAAAGTGCATTTTCGTTTTCGTTTCCATCACGTTTTCACAAATTTCAAGTAAAACAAACTTAATTAACTAGAATTGAAAATTTAAGTTTAGCACTTACTCGTCTGAAAATTATAGCCCTCCATGTATCTCGAGTATGCTATTATAGCTTCTCAAACAGACCTCTTTTGTATGAAAAATCGTGCAATATCCCTAGACCGTGTTGATGTGTGTACTTACAATTTGTACGATCGGCTGATTTCCCTTTGTATGCGAAGTAAAAAATTGTTTTTTACGGTTCCTTAGGGAAAGTTGTTCAGTTTCATGAAGAGTACCACCCTCTAAAGCTTTGCTAACTAATTTAACGTCACTCCATATACAGGTATATCATTCTCAAAATAACTTGGGTGATATGATATGAGTGGCAATTATAAATTAGAAAATAGTGATAATGATAACACTATATGATCAATGATTGAGTAGAAATGCCGTCCGAAATCAATTTCTCGCAAGAGCGAGTAGAGCCGGAACATTACGCATGCTTTAGTGATTTAATTAGCTACACATGAAGGTATTTCCTTTTGCTACATACGAGGGAATTCTTCATTATTTAATAATTTGTCTGAAATGCTGACGCTTGAGTTAGTAGGCTGAGAAGCTGTAAAGAGGGTCTCCTTGAAGAATTTAAACTTAAAACACATTTTGCATAGAATATAATAAAACAAACTGAAGACTTTTTTTTAGTTAATGCCGTTTATCGCTAAAATTATAAAGATTTGCATATTAATCTTTAGATAAACTTTGTTCTATTCGTGAAACACGCACGGCCGACACACTTCTGGATAACAATTAGCAGTTAATCATTTATTCACATTATTATGGTGTACAATATGCAAAAACAACATCACATCTATCTTACTTTAGCTATTGTCGATAGAAAACAAAAATATCATCACTGGGCCATCAACCCATTGTGTAGATACCTATTAGTAATTATTAGATACAGTCTGTACTGGTTTCGGATTAAGACTATTAGGTCGTACTATGTATTTTACTAACAAAATGGAAAGTTAACTTTCTGCTTGCGGCTTCGTTAACTTAAAATTATAGGCTACTAGCTTTCCGCCCGCGGCTTCGCCCGCGTGGACTACAGGTTATATCGTGCCCAAATCTGGGATAAAATATAGCCTATGTCCTTTCCCAGGCTTCAATCTATCTCTGTACCAAATTCATCAAAATCGGTTCAATAGTTTAGCCGTAAAAGACGGACAGACAGAGTTACTTTCGCATTTATAATATTAGTAAGGATGTCATTTAATCCCTGTAAACAAATAATGTTGGTCTGTAATATTGTTGCTGTATATGAAGGAAAATCGATTTAAAGCTTTTTAAAGTCTACAAGAAATACCTACCAAGTGGGGGGTGCATATTTTAAGTAGCTATATAGGTGGGGGCTTACGCACAATGGCCCAATCGAGAGGCTCTAAGATACAAGTAAAAATTTTACTTAGTTTAGGTATCATAATATAGCATACCTAATAAAAAAATAGTATGTAGCATTATTTAATAAGCATTTGGACTACTTAATTAAATTGATAATTTAAAAATTTGTTCATTATACAATTTTGTATTTAGGCTTAAGTTTTTATGAATTAAAATATCTTATCTTATCTTTCAACTTTATCTACAATTTTGATGAAATGTGAAGCTTTTACCTAGCAAGCACTGAGACAGATACATAACCATCTCATGCAAACCGGAGAAGATTAAGTTTCATCAGGTCAGGGCCCCGATTCTGTAACTTAAGTTGTGTGTCGATGGAATGGAGGCTATTTTATCTGTTCAGGTGGCAAAATTGAGAACTATTTAATTTTCATGTACTTGCTGACAACCACCCCGACCAGCAGCGCCACCGCAAAGTTGCAAACTACCTAGAAACTGAAAATTCAGTTGACGGTGGCGCCACCAGTCAAAGCAGCCGTCATTAGATGTATGTGGATAGTTCTCAATTTCGTCACGAACGGACAAAACATTAAATCGACACACAACTTAAGTTACAGAATCGGGGCCCAGGTGCATTTTGAACATAACAACGAAAACATCTTTGCGACCTTACCGCAAGATAATTCTTCTTTAAAAATGGCATATCATTGCTCCAAAAGCATAACACAGCATTTCACCCGCAATCATGGTCATGGAACACAAACATCGTGACGTGAAAAGGCGTTCAGTAACATAGACACCGAAGGAAGTGTGCCTGTGCGAACTTGTAAATTAGCGATTATGTAAATTTTGGCATAGGTTTCAAGCTGATCGTGGAATGATTAGTCAAATGAATGCGTTAATGTCGATGTGAAATGTTTCATGATTAGTTAAAAGAATGTCGCTTTATTTTAAGTGTTTTTTTTATTTAGAATGTGTTCGCTCTTGACCACAATCTAGCTCAGGACAAAGATGCGCGGTCGAGGATGTAGCGAGCTCAACCAGAGGAAGCCTATTCACTCGAACTTTAAAAATATTCGGGTTACGGTATGAGTTTGGAAATTCAGAGGCGCACCTAGATATTATTACTGGAGTAAAAAAAATATAGAAATGGGTTGGGTTCTAAAGTTCAAAAAAATATTTTTTACTAGTTTTTTCTTTCTCTCGAATGTCCACACCAATATCGTACTGGGTGGCCTAGGAGTCCTGGGACAGATACAAAAACGGTATAAATACTAGAAACAAACACACTAGACCCGAGGGCAAACATCTGCTTATTAAACAAATCTTTAACTGGCCGGGACTCGAACAAAGGAACTGGTGAATGAAGCTCCAGATGCAGCGTATCATTATCAGACACTGGTTTGGTTCTCAATCGAAAAATTTAAATTACCATCGGAATCCATGACCTGTAAAAACGGTTACCAAACACGATCAACCAATCTGCAGCTGAAATACAAAGACACAGACAGACTGTTTGATTTTTCTCACAATCGTTTATCGATGCTGCAATACTGAATAATGCTGATACTGCTCCCATCGCTCGGCTGAGAAAGGTTGGGGCTTCTTAGGTTGTGGTGTAAGTTGTAACAGCCAGCAGTTTTCTTTCGTGCCTATTTGGTGTGTGACGGTATTATGTGTGTGACGGTATTATGGTAACGAATACAAAATACAAAATAATTTATTTAAAATGATCAAAACGAAGCCAGTGAAACGCTTGATTCATCTTATATATATATAAAATTGGTCCTGACTCACTGACTCATCAACGCCCAGCCCTGGCCCGAAGGTTACTTATAAACCGAAGGCAAGGAATAAGGAAGGAACTTACGAAATTCCCACAGGAACGAAGCCCCAGGCATCTTCTAGTAGAAATATATAATCCTTACTTCCTTACTAATATTATAAATGCGAAAGTAACTGTCTGTCTGTCTGTCTGTCCGTCTTTCACGCCTAAACTACTGAACCGATTTTGATGAAATTTGGTACAGAGATAGATTAGAGCCTGGGAAAAGACATAGGCTACATTTGATCCCACTGTTGGGCACGATATAACCTGTAGTCCACGCGGGCGGAGCCTAGGGCGGAAAGCTAGTTACTTAATAAAAAGAAAAATATATATTTTTAATATACTTCCAAAAAGCAGGAGGTTCTATGTTCCACTGTATGTATTTTTTTATGGATGCTCACCGATTTCTCCGCCATTTATGGACCGATTTTCAAAATTCTTTTTTTATCCAAAAGAGTATTATGTATGTATAGTCTAGAGTAGAGGTGGTCCCATTGTAACCAGGTCAGGATCTGATGATGGAATCCCAGGGAAATCGAGTGAAACCCTCAAATTAAATAGGCACTACATTGTTTCTCACGTACTTTGAATTATTTACAGGCACTAAAAATAATTAACTTTTTACAAAAAGTTTTTACAAAAAGTTAATTATTGTCGGTTTCCTTTTTTTGTAAAAAGTTATACAAATATTAGTTAACAATATTTTGAAATGTATTTTCAGTGTCTATGCCAATAACTTTGAATTTAACATTCCTTTTTACTAGAATCTGAATCAGTGGCAACCCATGAGCAGTTAATTTAAACTTGTAACCCGATACTATGGCCCGTATTACAGAGAAGACTCAAGTCTTGATCTATACTTAAGTAACGATTGTCTCTTTCTCTCACAATCAAAATTACAAAGACGACTGCTATTAAAGTATAGATCAGAGTCTGAAGTCTTACTAATCGCTCGTGTCTTGTAGTTGTACTGTACCACACAGTGCTAAACAGTTCTGTTCATCGTGAGAAGTATTTCAGGGATCGACTCGTATATTGTTCGCCATTTTTTCTTCGAAGCCGTTTCTAGAGCAGTTTTAGGTAATCCGATCAGATGGATTACGTTGCGTTGTGCATTGTGGTGCAATTTTGATGTACACACGACCGCATATCAAGCTTGACAGTATGAACTTCAGATAATTCTAATCACAAGTTTTGAACATAATTAAACCGGATTATTACCACGATGTTTATTGATTTTCATCCATGATCATGACGGTGCTTACAACAGTGCTAAAATATCGGATATTAAAACAAAAATCGTGGTACCTGTAAGAACCAAGGTAAATCAAGTTCGCAACCTATAGCTTGAAACTTTTGTGTAAAACGATTTAAAAAAAATAGACGTGTGGCACTCGGGGACTGCCGCGGTAAAGCTATTGCATAGCATTTTGTATCAACTTATGCAATTATAATTAAAAGTAGCCCTCTACTTTTAATTATAATTGCATAAGTTGATACAAAATGCTATGTAAAAATTTCAAAAAAGTTTACCTTTTTTTTTTGTTTTTTACGGCCGCCATCTTGGATTTTAAAATGGATGTTATTTTCGCAATCAGCACCCTCGAAAACCTATTAAACGACACCCATGACGGTTTTTTACAAAAAATACATGTCCGCCATCTTGGATTTCAAAATGGATGTCATTTTCGGAATCAGAACCCCCGAAAACCTATTAAACGACACCCATGTCGGTATGCCCGAAAATTTCATATCCGCCATCTTGAAATTTTCGGATGGCGGTCGGCGGGTAATATACTTGGTGACGCTTCGGGCTTCGCCCTACGCGGAGCTCGGCCTTCGGCCTCGCCCTATACGCAGCTCGCCTCGGCCTACGGCCTCGGCTCGCGCGTTCGGCTCGGTCTGCGACCTTGCCTCACCTTAAAAATCTAAATTTGTATGGCGGCCATCTTTAATTAGGGGGGGGGGACGCTCCGGGCATCGCCCTACGCGGAGTTCGGCCTTCGGCCTCACCCGATACGCGGCTCGACTCGGCCTTCGGCCTCGCCTCGCGCGTTCGGCTCGGTCTTCGACCTCGCCTCACCTTTAGAATCTAAACTTGTATGGCGGCCATCTTGGATTTGGGGGGGGGGACGCTCCGGGCTACGCCCTACGCGGAGCTCGGCCTTCGGCCTCGCTTTTTACGCAGCTCGCCTCGGCCTACGGCTCGCCTCGCAGCGTGGCGTCGTGGTTCGGCTCGGCCTGCGGCCTCGCCTCACCACTCCTTGTATGGCGGCCATCTTGGAAAATGGTGGAATCGAAAAAGTAACCCGATATTCGGAATCATCGACCCCCAAACCACCTAGATACCGATTTTCGTCCGGATCGGAGCAACTTCATTTTATTATTATTATTATATTATTATTATTCTATTATTATTATTATATTATTATTATTATATTATTATTATTATTGTTGCACGCACACAAACACCGTGTCGAAGACTGCCGAACTGAAACGACGTTAGACGATGCACGGCCTTCAAGCCACACCTCCGTGTCCGTCGGAGTGGGGAGCGTTAGAGGTTTTTTCGTTACGGAATTTCTGGATTCGGTCCCCGCGCTCAAGGCCCGCGATAGAATCTATGCAATAGCTTAAAAAAATATGGGCTGTAAAATTTTTATGAACTTAGCGTACCTACCTAATATAGGTACGTATTTGGCCAGTGATTAAAAAGAAAACCTGTATTAGACGAAATCTTCATAGTCGCTTGAATATATTCCATGCATGTAGGTACATACTTGCACTTATACCAAATTTCACGATGATGCATTGATTGAGTCACTCATACATAACCTAACAATAAAAGTAAAAGAATGTTCACAACACAATGCTGAATTGAATCATTTCCTTACAATCAATCAAACAAAAGCAGGTAAGTACTTATTTTGAAGACATAATAACGAACATACCTATACACATTACATTAGACATGCGTGGACGTGCCTGTGAAAGTTGGCGTACTTAATTGTTGTTCAATATATTTTTCTTCTTCCTAACGCTTCGTCCCGTTTCTCATTCGGGGTAGGTACGCTTGACAATTGACAATGATCCTGATTTGGCAGGTCAAGTCGTCACAGTGGAGCGACTGCCATTTGACCTCCGTGACCCTGCTAACAGGGGAATCTGACCGGATTGGATCATGATTACACATTCAGTCTCCTGAAATTATGCTTCCTCACGATATGTTTTCCCTCAATGAATGAGTGAGTGAGCCACGCGACTTTACTTTTGACATGTACTAGTACAAGTACCTATTTTACAAAAATATTTTTAGTCAGGTGGTACCTAGGCTATTTGGAAGTAAATCACACAAAATCAGTGCAAGTCTCGCTGTCAAAAGGGTAAATCGCTTATTTAGCCATCATTGTTACTAACGCACGAAAATTCTATATGGACATTGTGAACATATGATTTTTATTTTTTTGTTATGATTTTTAAAATTTTGTTATGTCTGAGATAAAGAATTTATTATTATTATTATTTAGTCTCTACTATAAAAAGCAACTGCTTCTAAACTCATTAAAAAAAATATGATGGCATTACATTTAAAAAAGCTTAAACATTAATTAACGTTTCTGCAACAGAGCGATAGGCTACTTTAATTCCAAAATTCCCATAGGAGCAAGAAAAATGAGTGACGCTCCGAATGGGTGGCAGTGCCATATAAATTGCTCTACTTCTAACACTTTTCTACCACCATCGCAGACCTTGCTAACATTTTTTAAAATTCACTTAACATAGGACTCTATACCGTTGTAATAAGTTACATAATCGTAAACTTATTTAGTGCACTAACCTCGATTAGACTCATTATGATGCTACATGCGTTTTTGGTGCACTCTGCTCTATGCAGTGCCCCAATATGCTGAATTGCACAAGTGTAGATGCACTGCTTATGTAATTATGGGAACTATGACAGACGTGGGTTTTCCTTTAACCCAGTTTATTTACTAAAAGAAGCTGTAACTGTACAATTTCATATACATACACTAAGACTTATCCTCAACAGGATAGGCAGACAATCAAATCATGTGTTCTAGAACCAGTTGAGGTCTTAACAAAATATTTTAAGAATTAAAGTATATAAATGAAATATAGCGATATTTTGTTGGAAAAGGTTGTACAATATACTTACTTAGTTTAATATACGCTTAGAACTTTTCTAGAAATGTTTCTCATTCGGGCTTTTACAGATAAACCCCATGAGGTTTTCGTGTAGGGAATTCAATAGCCCCGATGTACCTAATTAATTACAATAAAATTAAATTAAATTTTACTAAAACTTTTCGGCAGAGAAGAATAGAAACCCCCCCTCATTCATACTTCCGTTTGTACAGCGCGACCAAGGTACGAATACGCTTGCAAGTCCACCGTCATACAGAGAAGGAAAACTTAGCAAATTTTGTAGAACCTTTGCCAATCTGTCTACCAAGCTCTCTCATATACTCATATTATTAGGGGAGGCTCTGCTGTGTCCAGCAGTGGACATCTATAAGCTGAAACTAGTAGGCTGACTGGAAGAAATCCCCTCATGAGATAAGTCCGCCTTTGTAAACTTCCTATTGTTATCCTCTGCATTTTTTTAAGAGATATACTGTATGTATTTATTCTTTATTGTACAATTATACTTAGGCCTTGGCATTGGCCTTGGCCTAAGTATAATTGTACAATAAAGAATAAATACATACAGTATATCTCTTAAAAAAATAAAAACTCAATATGGTCACGCCAATATGGCCACTCAATACAAAGCTAACCACAGTCAACCACAGTTTGGCAAGCCAGGTCAGGACAAAACGTGACAAACATGCAGACAGTCACTGATTTTATTATAGTCAAATTAGGCTGTTAAATCAAAATGCCTTACACCACTGCGTTGCGAAATAATCTGTGATAATAGTCCTTTGTGTCGTGACGTAATGTAAGTTGTAGTTGTTTAGTTAGATTAAAGGGTAATGTTGAGGCTATCGAGGTAAAAGTACAACCACGAGCAATAAAATAGAAACACCCCATAAAATTTAAATTAGAACGCATTATTAGATCAAAATTACATAGATCGCATTAATAAATATGCTAAGCAGTGTTTAATAATAATTAGGTAAGGTAATTTAGTTAATTTAAAATTTTGTTAAACATTTTTTTTAATTGGTAAGGGTTATGATATTTTAGAAATGTGACAGACAATGTATTGACCGTTCACTTAATAACAGCTCAATTTTGTCAGTTAAGTGAAGATTCATTCTAAGTAGAGCGCATTTGGCTATTGTCTTGTTATTTATTCGTACGCGTAAGGCGTACTTAGCATGAATCTTCACTTGAAAACCGAATCACTTTTGAACCCGTATATAATTTTCAATAAAAGTAATTAAATAAATTAAATCGTCGTCATAATTATGAAATGTAAGCATGCATGAAACTAACCAACAGCATCTCATAAGACCACAGTAAGTTGCTGAGTCAGATTGAACAAGAGTAAAAGGATAATAACAAAAACGTTAAAATGAAATCGCAACCAAAAGGGGTTTTATTTACAAAAGCTTTGCTGGTGAAAATTATATTCACAAACAGGCTGTTGTATCAAGTAAGCATCAAGCAAATATGAAATTAAGTCACTTTCCCTTGTAAATCAGCGTTATCTCAGAAAGTATGACAGCACTCCTAAGACGTTTCCCTAGTAATAACGCATTTACCTAGAAAATACCGTGCAGTATAGTGATTGCCATGCAAGTCGCGAGCCTGCTTTCATGCTAAGTACAGACACGGACACAAGTGCCATGTGTACAGAAAGTGAAACCATTCGTGAGATGTTAACGGAACTTTTGGCCTGTTATTACAACTCAAATTATGAGAGGTTTGCTCTTGTTTAACTGTTTACTTCGAGTTGAGTGGCCAATTGAGTGTAAGTAAAATTAGGGTTATGAAAGGAAAATGCACGAACGTCGAACATGCAAGCCGATGACTGCGCTTTAACTCGAGAACCTTACGAATCAAAGTTAACACTGTAGCAAGCCTCGATTAGTCTATTTTGGTCTACATTGTCGGTGAACATCAATGGTGGTCCTTCGAGCCGGATGTTGAGGTCTTATTCCTCGTTCTCCTACTTTTTCTGGTATTCTTCATTGTAAATCATAAAAAATAATTCTCCTTTATAATAATAACAGAATAATTAGAATCACGTTCAAAAATGAAATGAAAATAAATATAAATCAAAAACTTAGAATTAGGATGTCGTTTTTTTTAATGTCCCCTTTTTTGTATTATTAAAATTATGTGGTCAAAGTTTAATGGCTTAACATATTGCGGTTCCGGGTGGTATAATTTTCTGACTGTATGTACCCGAAAATGAAGTTTTAATAAATGTGTTCTATTGTTTTCAAACAATTATTAGGTATTAATTTTCTCACGGTTCGTTTCCGTAATCAAAAAGTAGTTTTATATGTTATGTGATTTTTATAAAATTAGGAGTTATTGAAATTATATTAATAGCTCGTTTACTTTTCCTAGTTGAAATGATATATCGCACTCATATGTAGCCGAATAAAGGAATCACATTATTCTCGACGAACCTTTATTGGGACTTTTGTACAGATCCTATGAAGCAATACTCTTTCTAATCCATTTGTTAAGCAAATCCAACATAATGCATGCCATCCATCACCTCTCGGCCACAGTGTTTTAACACCTTACAAATGAGAATGAGACCATTTCTTAACACGATACTTTCACTTTGGGCGATTTTGTAAGTTCTGCAGCTGTTGTCCTTCTACGTTTACTGTTTTGAATACGTTGCTAAGTGACCGTGTTTTGGGTAGTGATTTTATTAAGTTACGTTGTTTTAACATATTTGGAATAAACAAAACAGAGCTATCTTTACAGTCGGTACAGAATATCAAGTTAGAAGTTATATTAATCAAATATTGTAAGAGTTACTTAAAGCCAGAACACATCTAAGAAGCCATCTGGGGCTTCCTTTTCGCTCAGTCGCCCATTTTGCTATGTCCACTCTTCTTTTTCCTAGAGCTTAGTCCTGTTTCTCATTCGGGGTACGCTTGACCAAGATCCAAAATTTGATAGGTCTAGTCATTACTAGACATTACTAGAGCGACTGCCGTCTGAACTCTGTGACCCTGATAATAGGAAAATCTGAGCGGATTGGATCTTGGTTATATGTTCTATATTTGGTATACCTATCTATTATTTCAAAAGCGTGAAATAAAGTGTTTCTATCTAACCAATTTTCCTAAAAAAAGCTGATAAAATAAATGTACTTAAGACGTAAGTACGCAAGTAGGTAATAAGAATTTTGGCCGTGTGGTGATCGGTTGAGAATAACACCATCCCATCTCTTTCCGTGGGTGTTGTAAGACGCGACTAAGGAAACACGAATGAGACCCCTCCTAGTCATCCATCCCAGGCGACGACATTTCATTTTTTTCTGAATCTGAGGTGTCGTCCTATGGTCTCATGCGGTGTGGTAGGCTCTGTAAAAGGCCGCCTGGTTCGCGACCACCCTCCTACCGAAGTCCGACGCCAAACAGCTTGCTGTGTTTCGTCGGTGCGTGGGAGTATCAGTGCCTAGGTAGGTATTTTTTGGGTTAACTCGCTCCATCGTCGACCTCAACTTTGACCATAAGGTCAAGATTAAGGTCAAGAGTTAACCCATCTTACAATAAAAAAAAGAAATGCAAACGTTCAGACTGCAGACGATATGCAAAAAAAAATTTAAAAAGTGCTTAGAAAAACAGTAACAAATAAAAGTGAATTTAAACAAACTTCTCAGTGAAATGCTGCATTAAATGAAACTCTGACAAAAACATACATAAGTTATTCAAATCACATTCTTATTTTTGCACAATAATTTATATTGTAGAGAGAAAACTAACACTACGTTCAAGGCTACGTAATTATAATTAGCTTTGAAGTAATAGTGATAATTTCTAATGGGCGTAACTTAGAAATACAGTGAGAGGGAAAGTAGTGCTCCCTGAGGTACAATTACCTATAAAACTGGTATTACAACTTTTAAACACTTGTGAAAGGTCATGAATCTACTGTAAAGCGAAAGCTTTATTGAAATGAACGTGTTTTATGTCAAATTAAATAAATTTTGGAGATTAATTGGCTATTATGTAATAGTAGACAGTATCAAAAGCCTATATAAAATCGATTGAGGATATATGATATTAATCAATAGCTGCACTAATTTCTCATTAATGATTGATTACAGCATCAAAACATGTTTGGTGAATGCTAATTCAAATTCTGCATAACACTAGTATTATGTAAATGTTTGAAATGAAGGTAGTGACTTTAGGTATAGACCTGTCTCTTGCTTTAGATATCACAACTCGTAGAGAAAAGAGGCCAATGACCAATGACAGATTGCAATAAGCACTGACACAACCAGTCCTGTGCGTTTACGGACAAACAGGATGTAGAACTAACATTCACTTTGAACTGTATATACTTTCATCATTAAATAACTTAGAATCGAAATATGTACTCTAACTAGGAAGTTGGAGCCAAACTAAAGGGACCCTTTAGACAAACTAATCAAGAAATGTATAACGTAAACTTCTGATAACATTTTTATCACTGCAGATTTAAAGTTTTTAAATAAATAACTTCAATAAAAAAATTCGGGAACTGAAACTTTGTTTTAAGTATTTTTTTATGATAACAAGACAACATATATTTACTTTTTAGATAGAGAGAAAATAAAGAAATGAAAGTGATCGGAGAGAAAATATTTTTTCCTTGCGTTTAAGCCTAATTATGCAAAACATTTGTTTCCGGATTTCCTTGAGCAGAAATAAAATATGATAGTAAACAACCTCACGATAGGAACTTTAGTTGCTATTGACCTTGCTAAGTTAGAAAGTTTGCTGTTGTGCATATTTATATAAAATTTTATTACCGAATGATTAAAGAAAACATGCGTATAAAACTGCCAATTTAAATATTTTTCAATTTGTTTCCTCTTTGAATAAAATACAGGTAAAGGTTAAATATAGATAGAATAGGTTTGCTAAATTATGAATATTTTTATTTAATTAAGTTAACACGAGGTGAGCTATTTCAAAACTATTTCCTATGCGACCGAAGGCACAAGGAAACCTACTTTAAGATAGTGGCAAGGTACTGGGTACGTCATATTTTTTCGCCGTTCGAGAAATTATGAAAGTAAAATAATTTATCAACCAAATATAAAAAACTAATACAAAACACGCAAAAGCATTACTTGGTATTACATCAAGCAGCTTTTATCGCTGTTACATTCACTCTAGTCACTTTCATTCACTGTAACACAATTTTCTCTCAATCAGAAGCACGTTAGAACTATTACTTGACTATTACCACTATTCTAGTTGTTTTATAAAGCCTCTATACTAGCCACAATAAAAGAGTAGAATGAATTATTTTAAGCTGGAGCTATATTTTTGAAACAATAGAATTCCAATTCGCATACGAATTGACAAGATTTGTATGAGATTCTCATGCGAATTGGAATTCTATCGTTTCAAAAATACGTCTCCTGGACTATTTACACTCAAAGCTAGGGTGATGGGTCAATTGGTCAAACAGCGTAAGCAAAAGTAGTCTGGCTGATGTATCTAGACGTGAAAGTGTATTTACATACTTACTTATTTTATTTTAGGAGTGAGTATCCATCTTGCACAGAGACCCGCTTATCAGATTAGGTACCACATTTTCGGTGATGCCCGTTGGTTAAAGAACCAGTCTTGTAACCGGAAGGTTGCGGATTCAAATCCTGGTTCGGGCCTGTACCACTAAATTCGTCTTTTTGGATTTGTATACGGATTTCAGATTAATCACTTGCGGCGATGAAAATCATCGTGACGAAACCCGCACGTCTAAGAAAATTCGTTTTCGAAAGGCGCGCAGTCTACCAACCCGCATTGGGCCAGCGTGGTGGACTATGGCCTCAATCCCCTTCCCAGTTTCGAAGGGAGGCACGTGCCCTTGGCTGATGACACTCCAAGACTCCAGTTTCATTAAAAACCTTTTTATAATTTGAACGCAACTCACGGCATTTCAAAATTTGAATTACCATTGCCCCTATATTTTTAGCTTCTAGTATTACTATTACCATTATTACATAGGAGGCAATGGTAATAGAATTTTGCCGTGCCGTTTTCGAATTATAAAAAGGCCCATATGCTGGTTCACTTCATTTGACAACCCTACTCGCAAAAGACTGTGAGTAGTGATCAGATATCTATTAGAAAACTGGCGTTTAGTTGTCTCTCGTGCTTGGAAAACGCCATGTTTAGTGTTATTCATACTAAGCACATAATGAGCGGATTTGGGCGGTCCGGTTGGCATTTGGAAGTTAGAGAAATGTCGAGTAAGTGATGGCTGGTAACTATTTGATGCGTGTAGTTTTTCTAGAAATGCACAAAATTGATGGTCTTCGACTGGGCTAGAATTGGTAGTACTTTTCTCTTTAAAAAATGGTGTAGTTCGGCTATGATATGTCAAGTTTCTATGAAGCTTAACAAATAAAAATGTTTTTCGTCAAGTATATTTAGGTAGTATTTCAGTTATTTAGCACCTATAGTATAAGCCTTGCTTAGTTTGATATTAGATAGCACTGTGTGAAAGTCCAAGAATATTTACTTATTTATATTTATTAGATATTCATGCTAATCGTAACCATCAATAACTATCTATGAAAAACGCTTTACTTTGCGGTTGAGAGAAACAGCTTAAGTGGATACCTAAGTGAGTAAAAGCTTACCAACGCTTACTGCTTTTATAGCCTCATTGCTTATAAACATATAATTTTCTAAGATTAGATCTTTCTACTCAACGTACGTGCTACGTCGCGTCGCTCCGTATTAACCTAATTAGTGCTAATCTTTAACTGAGAAACAGACGTTTGAGCATTAGACAGAAATTTTTCAGAAAATATTGTCGGTACAATCAGAATGAATCTGTTTCCCTGTTAGGAAAATTGCATTTAAATCGTCCAAGAATGTATCCGTATGTATCCAAATCTTCAAAGTTAAAAAAGTTAAGTGAGACTGTAACTTTTACAGGAGATCAGTTAAAAACTCATAGAGAAGGTAGGATTATTAAAATCGTCTTAGTTTTTGTCCGTATTTTTAACAAACTTAAAAAAAGGAGGAGTTTCTATGTTCAACTGTATGTTTCTTTTTTTTTAATGTTCAGCGATTTCTCCGCCATTTGTGGATCGATTTTCAAAATGCTTTTCTAGTTCGAAAGAGTATACTTCTGAGGTGGTCCCATTGTCACCAAGTTAGGATCTGATGACGGGATCCCAGGGAAATCGAGGGCAACCCTTGAATTTAATAGGCAGCGTTTTTGATCTTCGTATCGTGTAGCGAACTTGGCTAACCCTGGTGTCAGAGTTTTTAAACCGCACATGGCCTTATTAAAGCGTTTTTGATAACATTTAATGAGTGTTTTTATATATTTTTTTACCAGCCCATATACTTACATCCCCACCGAGGGGCACGGGCCTCCCTTCGAAACATGAAGGGGATTTAGGCCATAATGTAGTCCCACCATAGTCCACCACGCTGGCCCAATGCGGGCTGGTGGACTGCGCGCCTTTCGAAAATGAATTTTCTTGGACGGGCGGGTTTCATCACGATATGTTTTCCTTCACCTTTGAGCAAGTGATAATTAGAAATCCGTACATAAATCCGAAAAGATGAATTGAGTGGTACAGGCCCGCACCAGGATTTGAACCCGCGACCTTCGGTTTACAAGTCCGGCTCATTACCACTGGGCTATCACTGAATGAGTGTTATGTAGACTAAAAATAAAAAAACTAAATAAGCCTTTATAAAAAAAATTAAACCGACAGGTTTCATTATTTTTTTAAAGTTTAGATTTATAATATAACATTAACACAGAGACATAATTCTTGTTATCCACTACATCTAATAGTGAATTAGACAATCGTTTTCACACTATCTAAGTACTCTATATAATAGTTGTCACACAATTACCACACTCTGTTACACTATAGCCGTTTATATGACCACCGAGCATTGTTCCTGCAACGCATCAAGTTAGCCTATTACGGAGAAAGTGGTTATCCAATGTCCGGAATTTGAACGCACATGCATTGTGTGGGAAGCGTGCTAAGGCAGCGGTTCTCAATGTTTTCATTTCGCGAAACATTGTCGGCATACTTCATGAGAGGTCGTGAAACTGAAATAATGAGCAATATTATGCAGCTAATAGAAAAGAAAAAAAATTATGA
The DNA here is from genome assembly GCA_949987775.1 of Aproaerema taeniolella. NCBI lineage: Eukaryota > Metazoa > Arthropoda > Insecta > Lepidoptera > Gelechiidae > Aproaerema > Aproaerema taeniolella. The sequence continues at coordinate 9,435,063 of OX465263.1, read as the reverse complement.
TGTAAGTAGGTAGTTGGTTTTGAAATTGGTTATGAATTTGACTGAAGGGAATTACTTCTAATGTAGGTACGATTTTGTAACAAAATTATAAACACCTATAGGCGGCTTTTATTAATTGGCGAAACTTTAGGGGATGAATTCCTCCATGAAAATAAACAACTTTCCTTTAGGGACCCATAAGAAATGACCAAAAACCGACTTATCAAATATAAAGTTTTCTTGGAAAAAGTTGTTCAGTTTCGCGAGTTTATACACTGTCCTTAATTTCCACTACCTAATCAGCAATCAAATCACCCAATATAAGAATTTTTTTAAAAACTTTGTAGGTAAGTACGGAAAGTCAGTATTTTTTGCATTTTTGCATATGGGCTTCATTTCATCCTCAAGTTTTGTACCTTTTTTTTTACACAGAGGGATGTAAGCTTCAAATTCTCTTTTCCATGGATGTAAGAATGAAATCCCAGTTTGACTACATACACTATTCCAAAATCGTGCAAATAATTGTGAATTTCCCTGAGAATGCGATTAGCTGACCAAATGATACGAAAGTAGCCAGACAATAATAGAAGCATTGCGCAAGAGCATTGTAACGAAAACGATCGTCTTAATGTTTATTATGAGAAAAAGTGAAGCTATTTTGCTATTCAAGGTTTGTTTTTCTTGAGTAGCACGAGTATTGTACCGTAGATTACATTTTAATCGTGTATTGATCTTCTCATAACATTGGGTTAAAATATTTCAATATAACTTCCCAAATAAAGTGCAGTAGGGTATGTGAAGGTTGTTTTTATTACTCTTAAAATTGCTAGACCACTAATACTACCACAGAAGACAGCCGAGTGTGCATAAGACATGAAATGAAAATAAAAAAAAGTCTTTTATTTTAATTTATTATAAGATGGCTTAACTCTTGACCATAAGGTCAAAGATGAGGTCGACGATGGAGCGAGTTAACCCAGAAAATGCCTATAAAGGCACTGGTACTCCCACGCACCGACGGAACACAGCAAGCTGTTTAGAGTCGGACTTCGGTAGGAGGGTGGTCTCGAACCAGATGGCCCTTTACAAAGCCTACCACACCGCATGAGACCCTAGAACGACATCTCAGATTCAGAAAAAATGAAGTGTCGTCTCCTGTGATGGATTACTAGGAGGCAGGTCTCATTTTAGTTTTCTTAGTCGCCTCTTACGACACCCACGGAAAGAGATGGGGTGGTGTTATTCTCAACCGATCACCACACGGCTTAGTCATTTCTATTGCACTGAATATAAAAACAAATCTTTTGAATTATGTACTTGTATACATCAATGTGTAATTTATTAGTTATTTGTGTGAATTGGTTAAAACACGACAATGATTTATTGAAGATTTTATTTTTGAGCTTTCTTAAAAAAAAGCTATAGGTTCCCATATCTTGCAAAGGAAAAGGGTTACTTGGTTTTCGTATTTTCGATCAGTTTAATGCACCTATTGCACATTTTTGGATGTGATTTTACTCCTACTTCGTGTTTCGAAGGGAGGTTCGTGCCCCTCCATGGGACGTAATATGTGCTGATTAATAAAAAAATATATATAAATACGAAAGTTAGGGATGATGGATGGGTGAATATTCGTTACTCCTTTGCGCACAAGCTACTAGACATTTTTCATGAAACTTTGCAGTAATACAGCAAAACATCAGAAAAACACATAAGTTACATAATTTTCCTAAATTCCCACGATAACGAAGTCCCAGGCGGACTTCAATTAGTCTTAAGAAAAGTAAAGGTTTGCTTATCAATCTTCCGATGCAAACTTTTTCTTTTTTTAAAGAAGGTTACATTTACAGCCGGTGAAGAGAAACACCGCATGGCAGCTTCATGCTTCAAAGATCAGCAAAATTACATATTCATCATGGCCAATATATTTTGTACTCTACGCTTATATGATTAAAGATGAGTTGGGTAGTTACCCAATTGGTTACGGTGCTGTTGCATTTATTGTCATTCCACATGCACTTCCTTGGCACTCTCACTTGAAAAAGTGCGTTAGTGGGATATGTGTAGTGGATTACTTTAATAGTTTTAGCAAAAATTAAGAATTTAAATCAGTCCATGAATTATAGCAACTGTTCCTATGGAACATAGGTCAAAATGTATAAAAAAATCAGCTGATATGCCTTTGTATGGGAAGTAGATTTTTTTACATACATACACACACACACGCTCACGCCTATAATCCCTAACGGGGTAGGCAGAGCATCAGTGGTTTTAGAACCACTAGATGCCACGTTTGACACAAACAGTGAAGGTTATCAGATGGAACAAGTTGCATAATGGTGAAAGGTGGTCAGCATTTCGCCCATACAGCAAAACCCTCGTATCCCTCTTACAGACTTTTACTGTATACCTAGGAAGAGTAGGTAGCTGGCACATTCTAAGTTTTTATTTCCCTCCCAGTCCAGCAAGGAAGCAACTAGGTAGGTAGATTTTTTTAAGAACTTTATATTGGTTTGTAGTGAAAAGTTGTTAAGTTTCATGAGGAGAATCACCCCATTAAAAAAAAATATATTATAAGATGGGTCAACTCTTGACCTCAATCTTGACCATAAGGTCAAAGATGAGGACGACGATGGATTGAGTTAACCTAGAAAATGCCTATAAAGGCACTGGTACTCCCACGCACCGACGGAACACAGCAAGCTGTTTGGCGTCGGACTTCGGTAGGAGGGTGGTAGCGAACCAGACGGCCCTTTGCTGAGCCTACCACACCGCATGAGACCATAGGACGACACCTCAGATTCAGAAAAAATGAAATGACGTTGCCTGGGATGGATTACTAGGAGGCAGGTCTCATTTGTGTTTCCTTAGTCGTCTCTTACGACACCCACGGAAAGATATGCGGTGGTGTTATTCTCAACCGATCACCACACGGTCTCAATAAAGTTTCGATACCTAATTTAGTTTTCACTAGCTAGTTTACTATGAAAATAGAGTTATTTGGTACACTTAAGGTGGACTACAACATCTTTATGATTTATCATCATCATCATCATCGTCATGATTTATTGCCCGCAGACCATAAGACATAGCACCGAATAGTAGTCTGTATAAGATACTAGATAAATTGGTCCACGGTATTACGTTTCATATCTATCGATTTACTCAAACATCGCGTTTATGATGCCTCTGTTATCCACTATAATTTTTCGTAGTGTTGAAATTCCAACCAAGCTGAAAATTTGTGTACATGTACCTTTTAACTTTCTGAATAACCTCTGAAAAGTCCCACGAGTCCAGGCGTGGGCATAACTTTTGACAGCTAAAAATCGGTGAAAAAAAATACTTTTTCGGTGCTATCTTCGTTCCTGTTTATCGTACCACTATGAGGTGTTCTAATAAAGAAAAAAAGAAAAAATTTCTACCAAAAAGCGTAAGAAAGTTCATCGATAAAATCAGTCATTTCCACGGAAAAAGGTGGGAAACATCGGATTGAGTTTCAATACGTCACGTTACAGAATCACGCCCCGATGACTTAATAACCTTATAATTGTTTGTCTATTAGGAAATTTGTGATTGATATTATAAATGCGAAAGTTTGTGAAGATGTATGGATGTTTGTTACTCTTTCAAGCTCTAACGGCTGGACCAATTTTGATAAAATTTGGTATGGAGGTAACTGACACCCTGGATAACACATAGGCTACATAATTTTTCCTAAATTCATACGGAAACGAAGTCCCGGGCGTAAAACTACTTTATGATTAATCTAACAGTACTTGGATTTACTACTTATTAATTCTATAAAAAGCTTTTAAGACATTATATTTAATGTTTTGTATTTCAAACACAACAAAAAACAACAAAACAGCAGAAAACCTTTTCACTGTTTTCTGCTGTTTTGTTGTTTTGGGGTGATCATGAAAATGCACTAAAACATCCATGTAAAAACTACTATTGTTATTAATAAACTTTGTATCACCGTTTTTGTAAAGAATTTTCCATTCTTTATTTCATTAGCAACCTCATAGCGGTAAGATCGACTGAAACGAAGATATAGGCAAAAAACCGAAAAAAGGTAACTTTTTTCACCGTTTTTTGGCTGTCAAAAGTTATGCCCACCTCTATGAGCTCTTGGGATTTTCTAGAGGTTATTTGGGAAGCTTAAAGGTACGTGTGTACAAATTTTCAGCTTGGTTGGAATTTTTCCGTAGTTTTGCCAATTGTTTTTCTAAAGTTCCTGGATCATAGGACGTTTAATATGCGATTGAGTCAGAAACACTTAGGTAACTTTGTTTGAATATTAGTTAGATTATTTCTTCGTTCAGCACTCACTAACTTAATTCACGTTAAAAGTGCATAAGACTATGCAATCAATGCATAAATTACTTGAAGATGAATCAAAAGCAATTTTAAGAGGTATCTCTTATAACTTATAACATTACCTGCTTATGTTTGACCTCTGCCTAGCTACATACAAAACTATTATAAAGTAATGATTTTCCCACGAATTTCCACATATGTAGTACATACAAAGGCACATCAGGTTACATGTTTGCTCTACGAAAACAGTCTTTATTATAAGCGAGATAAGGATGACGTCAAGGTCAACATGTGAAGATCGATCTGCTGTCGTATGTACGTAGTCTCATGGACAACAAGCCTGAATTAAGTAGACTTTTTATTTACATCTCTCGTTAAGTGACTCGATTACCTATCTAAATTGCAATTTAATTAGTTTGTTAATTATTGTATAGGTAGGTAAGTTGTTAATTACTTTTGTGATGAAGAATAGTAGAAAACTTGGGAAAATCTAAAAAAAGTATGAATTATTCCCAGTGTATTGGAGCAGCTAAGAGTTTAAAGTAAACTAAATTTTACTAAAGTTGAGTTACTAAAGTTAATTTACCTCTATTTATCTAATGTAAGGTGGCTTTTCGAAAGCATTTTTCTGACACAGAACCTACAAATCTTACAAATAAAATACACTTTCTTACAAATAAAATTTTAGTTACGTAAGTAGTTTAGCTAAAGCCTAAAAAATAAAATTGGTAGGCGTTATTTTATTTCTAAGGTTATCCGTAGCATTTTTCTGTATTTCTGTGTAACTTAAAAAAACTGTGTAACTTAAAAAAGAATTGAAAAGTTTAAGGAGCATATTCCTATGCTAAAACCGATGCAACTTCATTACACATCATTAACGTTCTCGCTCAATCAAGCGAACATTGTGAAACAAAAGAGCAGACACAACGGCACATTAAACAACGCCGGTTAGAGCCATTGTCTTGACAGTGTCAGTGGACAGACGGACATACGGACGGCCAGTCGGAAGGTCGAGCCACTTCCGAATTGGTTCCTCGCGCGTGAGTCGCATGCTTCAATGGATTTGAGGTTTTATCTTAGTGTTTGTATTGCCGATGTGTATGATTCAATCAAATTAAATTATGATGCTTCGATACTATAGTGAACAATTTTCCCCCAGTAACACTTTTTTTTTTCTCTTGCTTGCAAACAGATAGTTTTAGTAAAGTTTGTTTGCCTTTTTGTCTTACTAATAAAACGCAGGTCCTAACTCACTGACTCATCAACGCCCAGCCCAAATCCTTGGTCAAAGGCACAAAAGTTCATTTTATAACGTAGGCAAGGAATAAGGGAGGATTTTACGAAATTTCTACTTGAGCGAAGTCCCGGGCATCCTCTAGTTATAATACCACCACATCAGGTCCTAAGCCGTATACTAGTGTAAGCCTTGTCTGTGTGGATCTTAAATACAGAAGTCTTAGCATAGCATGGGTTCTCGATTATAAAAACAATGTAGGTAATGCAATATTGTAAAAAAACATTTTCAGTGAAAGTTAGAGTTATCGTTGACTGAGAATCCAATAGAAAACAATTACAAAATACAGAAACACTTCGAAATCAAAGAATTTCCACACAAAAAACTTTAGAGAAATTCAGAGAAAGTTTCAAGCACTGTTTTTAGTTATTTCTTTTAATTGATTTCATTTTGTTGAATGTTTCGAGTTTTTATTTCTTTCTCGTTTAAGGAAAACGCTTATTGGCTTGGTAGCTAAAGCTAAAAGTTAACAGAGCATTGGTCATAATGAAATTACAATATTAAATTTTAAAATCTCGAGTGTTTGTGAGTATCGTGTTTTGTTACTTTAGTCACGCTCACAGTATTGTCCATACTGCAAAAAAAGGGCTGGGCGATCGGGCATGGTCCATTCAGCATGAAGTTTTACCAAGCAAGTGTCCAACTACCCTTATTTGAGATGGAAAACAACAATTTTTCAGACTTTACAGATCTTTGCCACAATTATGCGACACAGCTGTTTTCGCGTAGTCGAACTTACGATACACCAATGGAAAGACACGAGGTGGTGCTATCGAAATTACTTTAAACTAGTAAGTGAAAATACTTATATGTCTACACTATAGAGCAGACCTCGTTCCCGTGGGAATTTCGTAAAATCTTTCCACATTCCTTGCGTACATTATGATTTGAGTTACGCGTTAATTCAGGACCAAAGATTTTTAGAATGTTAGAGTACACACTTAGCCGAAGAAATCCATATAAATTCACACAACATGTATGTAGGTTAACTTCATTAACTTTAATTTAATTAGCTAATGTTAAGTAATGTTTAATGGTTTTGTTTCGGCGAGACGAGCTTTGACTCAATTTTTTTTTCAAAAATTGATTTTATAGTAATGATATGTCACAAATTAGCTAATTAATGTTAAGGTAGTTAAAGTGGCAATTTTCTTTTTACTAAAGTGTCCACTTAAAATAATTGTTTATTAGGATTAATCACTTCAGCGATACTTGTTTCTATCTGTGAGGATCTGTAATTGGCTTGTTGTTTTTTAAATGTTGAACACTGAGTATATGTGCTTTTGAACCTCCATTAAAAATAAAGTCACTCAGATGCTTGTTAATTCATACCACTCGTTTTATGCATTTTTAGATGTTGGCCCTATCAACTGCATTTTAGTGCATTCAATCCGTGGGAACAATAATTTAGTGTTATCTAAATCTTTTCGGTCTACAAAAACTATGTGAAAAGCATGCAAAATACAAGTTGCGTAAGTTTTTAGTTTTATTGTTAAGTTGCTAATTTTAGATCAGATAAACACAGTGACAATTGAACTTGCTTAATTATGGCCTAATTTTCAAACTATTGTGAATGTTTTTTTACGATTTTGGTTATATTAATAATTTATTTTTGTTTATTCAGTTTTTGTATGCTTGGGAATTTATAATAATTAATAAATAAGTATGCATTGTATAGATACTGAAGATACGATAATATACATACAGGAAGTACTATGTTTATGAAATAAAATTGTCTGTAAGTATTTATTATTTATTTATCCGACGACCAATGTGAAGAAGCTTAACATGAATTTGACTTAATTTATTATGATTATTAAATATAAAAATATCGACATGTACCGACAGTAAAAGTTTTCAGAGAAAGGTCTAATGTACTCGTAAATTAATTCTTCTTAATTATAAGACATGAGGATTTTTCATAAGTACCTATAGGCGCACGAGTCCTTTTATTTTGTATTAGGGTACAGTAGATTTTTTCTCTATTCCATTTGGTAAGTCTCAGTTGGAGTGTCAACATGGGAAAGTATTTCATGAAATCGAAATAAGAATTAATTTAAAAATACGAGGTAATTTTAAATTGGTCAGCGAAACTTTAGAAGGTGATTCTTCTCACGAAAATGAAACACTTTGAAAATGAAGGAATCTAAAATAAAATACCGACTCTTCATACTAAGGTAATCAGCTGACTGCGCAAGTTGTATGGAGAGGCGAATTTGTTTTCTCTTGATTTTTCGACGTACCTATGTTCCTTTAGGAAATCGCTCGTCGGTTTAGCTTCGTGTGCTGATTCATCCTCATTTTCGCTAACTAATTAAAAGTTACCCTACACAACAAAAAAAAACTCGCTATAGCTAAACGTTACATATAAGACAGAGCAAAAAATGCAAGCATTAGATTAGTTCTGTAAAGGCTACAAGTCACGACATTTGCCTGGCCTTCCTCTTGCATTAGTTCTATGCTAAAAAGGAGACGAAAAAAAACGTGACAATGATCTTAAAGAGTACATTCGTAAATGGTTTAAGAAACAAATAGATTTCGATGTGAGCATAAACCGAATAAATAAGTATTCAAGTTTTATTTTAGCTAAAAGAATACAGCGAAACTATAGGGTTCACCGAGGAACTTTCGCTATGTCCAATAATGTCCATGTCAAGTAGTCGTTTGACGCCTAAACGACTCTAGCGGACCCTATTTCTCTTTTTGTACCTAATCTTTACTTCTTTTCTATTTCTTATCTCTATTTTAAATATGAAGTATGTTTGTGTGTCTTTCTTTCACGTTTAGACGACGTGGTTTTTGACTTTTTGCACAGGGTAGATGGAGCCACCGAGAGTGAGATAGGCTACTTTTCCACGCGAACGAATTCGCGGGCGGAAAGCTAGTAAGTTTTAATACTTTCATATTTTTTGTTTGTAAGAAATTAAAACTGCAGATATTTCAAAAAAAATCCTGCAGGGTTTGTATTGAAACCTAATCGAGGACTTCTTTCTAACATTAATATAAAAACAAAATAATAACAATTATATAATGTGATAGATTACATAGGCATAGGTTTAGGTTACATTATTTCTAAAATTACTGCCAAATATGGATTTCCGTTTTTAAAATTAAAACCCATAAAATTAAGCAATGTTTAAAAACAATGTTATCGGCTATTCAAGGTTGGGAACCTTTCACTCGTGTCGCGTGTTAACCGTTTCCGCAGAGTGCGACAAAATACTAGTTAGTATTTTAAGTATCACTAACAGTGATTTTTATGGTCAGTTATCGCATTCCTTCAGTAATGACATATTGTTGTAATTAATGCATGTCATTTATTGCAATCGCTTTGTAATCCATTTTCCTTCCATTTTCGATGCAGAGTTACCAATAAGACATTAAGGAAAGAGTTTTGAAAGTACTTTTTCGGTGTAATGTCGTACACTTAAGTGCATAAGGCTAACCTAATATTCCTGATTTCCTATCCGTAACTTCGCGTATGAAAATGTAATTTTGACTGACTGTCCAGCATGAACTTTGGAGTGTACCTACAGACAATCACATCAAAAAGTAAAATTAATTCTGCAAAAAATCTTAGTACCAAAAATTCGGAAAGTTGGTACAAGAATTTACATACATACATACATACAAGAAACGCAATCACAAAAAAGGAAATACTACTTACTTAGATCAAACTCAGTACGTCTACAAAATCTCAAGAGTTGAAAAATAACTTTTTTTAAACATGTAACTGTTTTTTTATATATTATTATTAGTTATAAAATTATTTGTGAAATGTTGCCCGTAAGTGCAATTTACGTCGTATACAGAGGGTTAAAGGTGCCGAATGTAGAGTTGAAAAACTTTGCCGCCCAGTTTTTCTACCTTCACAACTATAAGGACATCTAGGCTCAGACTCAAGTAGCAGTCGTCTTTGTCATTTTGATAGTTAGAGAAAGAGTCAATGAATACATAAGTATAGATCAAGACTTGAGTCTCCTTCTGTAATACAAGGCCTAAGAATCTAATTGCATACCTTCGATTCCCCGATAATTTGTGACCGCAGAATTAGGTAAATTCGTGGTTCGTGGCGCGTGAAATATCCACTTCCAGTTTACCAATAGGTTATAGTAACATTTTCGCGCCATTTTTGCACGATTATACCGCAATTAGATCGGCGCAGTTACAGAATTTACAATTATATAACTTTTGTAAGTACGCAAACTACTTAATACTACTTGATTGCAGATTTAATGAAGATGATGTGGCTCTACTTGTACGTGTTTTTTATCCTAAATTATAATTGAAACAACATTTTAAGTATAAAAACGTATCTTACACCTACGTGATTAATTTTGATGAAATTATTATGCTATATTATGCCGAAGGATTTGTAGAGCAAAGTCCTTCTAAAAGTAATATTGTTATCTATTTGTATGTGTTGTGTATGCATGTTTTGGGAACCTAAGTTTTTTAAAAGACGTTTCCTTAACGACATCTCACGCTAACATGACTTTATACAAATTTTGATATGTTGAGAAGATATTTAAGTCGATTCTATTCAAAATAATTGAATTAAATAAAATCATTATTGAGACATTCAAATATGAGAATAATTATGATCATGCGACTTCTTCGTATTGATAATGTGATTAATTCGGCAGATGAGCTGAAGTTGAGTCACCTTAAATTAATAAATTTATGACTGAGTTGACTCGTCCTTTGAGTTTTTAACATAATGATTTGTTATACTTCTGAATTTTCTGCTTTTCTACCATTTTTTTCTTAAATAAGGTAGGTAGGTAAAAAATTAGGTAAGGTTTAAGAAATCAAACATGAGCCTTGGAGAAACAAAACAATTTTTTTGTATCCCACAAAGGATTGTACAATTTTACACTATGTTGGACATCTGAAAAGCTGAAAAAAACCTCCCTGTTCATTATAAGAATCGCTGAAATATGTAATAGAGCGACAAAACCTACCTACTTCACTGAACAAAGTATTCCGGCTCGAAGGACAAAAAAGTATCGGTTTGCAATATTTGTTTCTTTGAATGGCTCCTATTCCTATTTTGTATTTTAATATGAATTTGCATACGGTGACTACAACCGGCTTTGCAACTTAACCATCCTCTCGCCAAATGGTCTATATTTCTCTTTTATCTCTACGACCGGTTTGATGGCTAAAAGTCTTTGTTAAATTTCTTAAAAAATAAGTAATAGTAACTGGATTAGTGGTGTTTGGTTATGACTAAACTATAAATTTTCGTTGAAAAAATTTTTTTCTAATTCGTAAATTCAAGTTTCCTTATTAATTAAGCCGATCAGCTGACTAAGTGTGGTATTAATAACATTTCTAAATAACCGTTTAATTCATTCAGATATCGCTTTTGATATTACGACTATGAATCACATGTCATGATTCACTAAGTCGTGAAAACTAAACATTTCATTGGACATGCGTCCACTTTGATTAATAAGAACATTGGTTTTATCGGCCAATGTCCGCACATGCACTGAAGTGAAACTGCAAAGCCTTAATCGAACCAGTTTAAACGAACCTTGAATAACCGAAACAAATTCAGACTTACGTTCATTTTATAACTCTTGAAGGCACTTCAGGATTCCAAGCGTTGGTCAGTCCTCATTAAAAAAAGTTGATTAAAAAAAACAAAATTGACACTGGCCACTTTCTTTTGAATAAATTATTGTTATTTGCACCTAGTATTTTATCGGAACCGGTTAAGGTGTTACTTTCGATTCGCGCGCGGCTGTGCGCGGCCGGGGTCGATCGTGGACTGTTCCGAATGGGTTGTAAAAAGAAATAAACTTTCTCGCTTCGCGTTGGAGACACAGTTTCGCTGAGCACCGATACAACTGAGAATGGCTGTGAGAATAACTACAGAATGGACACGCATACGTTTGTGTTGATAAAGTATCTATTGTTTGTTGTTATGATACCTGTTTCGGGTATGTTTTTGCCTAGTCCAGTTCCACTGGCCTATTTAAAATTTGGGCCATTAGATCACATTATCTGTGAATTGTATGTTTGTCGCATCATATAATACAGCCAGCCGCACCCCTTTGTAGAATAAGTACAAAGGTGTTTCACGAAGAGTACCTATTTATAAATTAATTAAAGTTTTTTTGCAAACTAACATCTTAGAAAACTCGCTCTTAAGAAGTACGTTTGTACCATAAGGGGTAGTTAACTTTGCTGCTGGTTGTACTATCCATGTATGTAGACAAGGCACCACCAGCAACTCGAGCATGATGCGCGACAAACTGCGCGGCTCGCTTCTCGGCTGGCGGTGAAACTTCACTTTGATTGCGCGAGGGCTCCGCGCGAAGGCTTGCTTGCCCTCGTCGTTGTCAATGTTGACATAGGACCCCGGCTCATTCCGCACGCGAGCTCATCGTGCTAGAGCTGCAGACTAATACATCATGTTGACGATGAAGCTCTTATCTCGCTTTTTACTAGCTTTCGTAGGGCAAATGTATAATACGACAAGTATTAAAACATAGCTGTTTAGAATAAGTACTATTCTGTAACTTTGCCGTGCCCTACTGGGTCATAATGTGATACTAATTTTAAGTTTCTATCTATATTACCATTATGAGAGCCGAGAGCAATAAAATATTGAATTGAATTGAATTGAAATGGGTAACCTGGCGTGCTGCTGTCTGTACTATCGAATTTATTTAAGCTACTAATTCATTATCGCTAATTTTATTATCTTTATCAATTACCTATGACTCTTTATCAATTACCTATGTATTAAGGACTCTGTGAAAATATATGTATACCTAACCGATTTAATGAGACGTAGCCTAGGGAAAATTCAATTGCGTTATTGTATTAGGGAAGTATACTTAGATAAGGAGCGCCAAGTGATTTATTCTCGGCTGAACAGGTTTTCAGTAACTGTAGTAGCATTCGGTAGAATTATTTTCTACGAACAACAAAATGCAAATGTATTTAGCCAAGTGATTTATTCTCGGCTGAACAGGTTTTCAGTAAGTGTAGTATAGCATTCGGTAGAATTATTTTCTACGAACAACAATATGCAAATGTATTTAGCCAAGTGATTTGTTCTCGGCTGAACAGGTTTTCAGTAACTGCAGTAGCATTCGGTAGAATTATTTTCTACGAACAACAAAATGCAAATGTATTTATCCAAGTGATTTATTCTCGGCTGAACAGGTTTTCAGTAAGTGTAGTGTAGCGTTCGGTAGAATTATTTTCTACGAACAACAAAATGCAAATGTCAGTATTTAGCCACCGCACTGCTGGTAAAGTAAGTACCTAAGTTACCAACGCGACTTCGCGGAGACCAAGTACCTTCACGATATAAAATATCGTGCGTTCAGTGTAACGGTTCATCTCGCTTATCACTTCCCACGTAAGATGGACAGATATACGAGGAGTAGTGATCAAAAAGTAGTGATAATGAAACAGAAAATAATATATTTTTTAAATAACAAAAATTTGTTTTTCAACATAGTCTCCTTCTCTATCTACACACCGAGTCCAGCGTTTCTCCAACATTTTTAACCCTTTAAAAAAAATGATTTCTCTTGGCCTTCCAAAAACCCTTCCACGGCCTCTATCACTTCATTATCATCGGCATATCTATTACCACGCAAGTATTCTATTAGTTTTGGAAAGAGATAAAAATCACTGGGGGCCAGGTCCAGTGAATAAGGTGGGTGATCCACTAATTCGAACTCAGCTTGTTGAATGGCATCCAGTGCAACAGCAGAAGTGTGAACCGGCGCGTTGTCCTGATGAAACAAAATGCCTTTTCTGAGTTTGACATGTCTTTTCTCTTTTATAGCCTCTCTCAATTTTGCTATTGAAGATGCATAGCAAACGCCTCTTATTGTGTGTTCCTTCTCAAGATAATAAGTTAATAATATTCCTTCGGGATCAAAAAAATTGAGGCCATGACTTTGCCTGCCGATGCTGTGGTTTGAAATTTCCTTGGAGTTGGTGACGACGGTCTTTTCCACTGTAAAGATTGTTGTTTTGTTTCTGGATCAAAATAGTGAACCCATGTTTTATCCATAGTGACAAATCGAGCCAAAAAATTGTTAGGATCCACATTAAATCTGTCCAACCAGCACCTTGAAAGATTGAGTCTGGTTTTCTTCCGATCTTCTGTTAACATTCTGGGTACCCAACGCGCCGAGGCTTTTCTCATACTCAGATAATCTTTTAATTTAGATTGAACTCTGCCATATGAAATGCCAGTTTCCTGGACTAAATAACGCACTGTAACACGACGATCTTCTAGAACAATCTTTTCGACTTTTTCAATTTTTTCCTGCATAACTGACGTCGATGGCCGGCCCGAGCGGTGCTCATCTTCTGTCGATGTTCTTTCAGTCTTGAATTGAGGTGACCATCTTGCCACAGTAGAATATGGTGGAGCAGACTCACCTAAAGTCTCCACTAAATCACGATGGATCTCTTGCGTCGTTAACTTTTAAAACTGAGGTATTTAATAACGGCTCGCACTTCGTTTTTCTCCATAATGATATTTTATGTAGGAATTCGTCAAACAACTAGACACGGTTTCTATGTTTCTTAAAATGAAGACTTAATTTTTTTTATCTAACCTCGTAATTAAATGATCTTTAATTATTGGTATGAATGAGTAAATTATGAATTGTACAAGTGGGTCATTATCACTACTTTTTGATCACTCCTTGTATACAACTTCCCATGTGTTTTTTTTGGATGATAATGATCATACCTTCTAAAGTAACTGTGACTATAGATATAAACTGACGATGTTTGATTTCAGGAATGTAAGTTTACGCAATTAGATTTGTAACATAGAAGAGTCATTGGTATTTCAGGCTTTCAATGTTTCTGTATCCATATTACATCAAACATCTATGTGTGAGATTGTTTTCTGAAAGGGCTGTCACTGATGGATGACATCGATTTTCACTCGCCCGCTTGTTTACTCCGCGTGCGATACAAATCCTGCACACACGTGTGTGCAGACGACGCGCAAGATTTTTAAAGAATGTTGGTGGTCGCGTTTGGTTTACGAATTCGTCGATTAGTTTTATCGATTCGCCATCAATTTAAGGTGTCCAGCTACCCTAGAAGCGCTCGTAGCCCAGTGGCGCACGCTGATTTCAACCGATCAGTGAGGTTAAGCAAAACACAGAGGCAGGGAACCTGATGGGTGACCAGAGTGGCAATTTATCACGAGCGTTTCCGTGCTTCGGAGGGCACGTAAGCTATCGGTCCCGGCTGTTGTCGACTGACTACAGTAGTTAAAACCAAGTCAGAGGCCATTTGGCGGTTTGAAAACTCTGACACCAGGGTTAGCCAAGCTAGCCACACACTTGACTATACCCACACGATAAGAAGAAGCTACCATAGATAAGCAATAGACTTCACTCACATGAGAGAAAAATTAACTTATAACAGTAGAAGTTTGCATTTCTTTTGCAATAGATTGACGTTGATAAATGATCTTGAATTGCTAAAAGGATGCTTTTCCAAATTGAAATCTATATAAATAAAAATGAATTGTTGTTCGTTAGTCTGATTAAAACTCGAGAACGGCTGGGCCGATTTGGCTAATTTTAGTCTTGAAATATTCGTGGACGTCCAGGGAAGGTTTAAAAGGTGAGAAAATATGGAAAAAAGGCGTAACGAAGTTGGCCGGGACAGCTAGTGTAAGATAAATTAAAAGTTCTCTAAATATAAATACCAATTTTCCCTGTGTTGATTCGGAAGTCAGAGAAGACTCATTGCGTATGCTAGGGTAGGTGGTTTCGTCCCCAGTTTATTTACGTCATACGTGATCTAATAGGTTATGTGCTCGATATATGGAGTTCGATTCCCATTTGAGTTTGAGTTAGCGGGTACTTTGGGTGAAAGGGATCCACATACGTCTTTAAATGATATTTAACTACTGTTATTGTTATAAGTAGATACGTAATTCGCGAGCTCTTATTACAGAGAAATCGAGCATCAACGCACAGTTCACACAAATGTTTTATTTAGACAACATCGCGACATTTTCATTGTTTTGCGCAGTTTCCCTCTACTGCGGCATTCTTCGCGAGATGTTTACATTTTATAAATACTTTTACTTAAGTTCTTTTTGTTCGTTGTCTTTGTTTTGTCATCCTTTTACTATTTTTAGATATGTTATTTTACTAACTTCCTAGTTGTACTACATACTTAGCAAATGACCAATTGGTTTAAAGTTTTGAAATCTCTTTGTTTCAATGAGAACTCCCTGGCCATTACGTTTTGTATGTATGTTTTGCATGTCAATTTTTAAATTAATAGACAGTTAAACAATATTTGCTTCATGAAATATTTATAAGAGCAATAAAGCCGTCGATATTTGTGTGTGGCGTTGTTATCAAGACGTGAAACTGTTAAGAAAATGTTTATGTAGGACATATAAAACGGTATGATTATATCCTCTTTGAGGACATACAAACCAATGTTTGTTTTTCTTACTAAATAAGTGGTTATGGCCTTTACGCTTAACTAATCACTGTTATTTCACGTAAAGCATAATAAACAGCGAATTTAGCGCTATGAAAAAATACACTTACTTCATCGGCATCGGTTCCCGTACCGCCACAAATCTACGAGGGCTCTTCAGCGGAGTATCAGTCAGGTACCTCCATAACGAAGCTCACGGGCAAGAACTTAACACGTGGGCGTTAAGTATCGAGTGTCTCCTGACTGACCTAGACTTGTAGGATGTCGTCACCGAAGATATCGACCTGACGGACCCAATAGTGAAAAGAAAAGGTGCCAAGGACAGAGCTAAGATTTGAGTCTATTGACATAAGAACGTATCCAGTGATCCAATCAGCGAAGACAGCTGAGGAAACTTATGATTGCCTCAAGTAAGCTTAGCGACTTCTGCGGTACTTTAAAAGTATCAAAGACCGCAAACTACATTTCACGAGCTCAGGCCAATTTCATCCAGAGTGCTACGTCGACTATGGGAACAATCTTGTGGACCGACGATCATGCCTTTGTCTTGTAACTATTCATATAGGTAGGTACTATAGTTAATGTAAAGTTAGTTATAAATAGGTGTATACAGGGCTTTAGGTAAATCTCTTTCAACCTCTTGGGTGGTAAATCAGTCCATGAAACTGAACAACTTTCCCAAGGAACAAAGGTCGAAGTATAAAAAAAATATTTTTGACTTCCCATACAAAATGCGTTATCAGCTGATGCAGTTTGTATGGGAGCTAAACAATTTTTTTTCGTTTGATGTTTTTGATCCACTCTGTAGGTATAGTGTTTTGGCTACGTGAGTTTTACTTTGATATTATGTTCTTTATCCATAATGTACAGGTGTTCACATTGCGGTGTTTGAACCTCTTTGTTTCAATGAGAACACCCTAACTAACCGCTAGCCATTAAGTTTTGTATGTATGTTAAGTTTTGTAGTCTTGTACCTATGTATTTTAGCATGTAATTTTTTTGAATTAGACAGTCAAGAAAATATATCCGCAGGATATACAAGTTTTTTGTTTTTCTTACTGAATATGTAAAAGATTTTTTTGTTATTTGCAAACTGTTTGTTTTATTCTTTAATGCCGCTCTCTGATCATTAAAATTCATAAAGTGACAAAAACATCACTGTATGATACTTTACCACCAGTACTTACATTGGAATACAGTGATTTACAACGATTAGATACTGCCTAGAGATGTTAGCAGTATATGGTGCTGGTGCACCAGAAAGCAGCACCAGATGGCATTGTAAATTTGTAACCAATTAACTATCTAATAATTGTCCGCGTTAAAAGCACGAATCAACCGACTTTAACTGTCCAGTTGCTACGGAGGGATCACAATAATGCCTATTAGCAGATGACCAGTTTCCATAACTAGTCAGTTTCCAACATCTAAAATTGATATTTTTAAAATTTAAAGCGAAATATTTCGAAATAAAAAACATCTTCCCACAAATTGATTGTAAGCGACGACGTCCAGTACTTTTGTTAAACATAGTCACCAGTGGCCCACCTAGAAGGAATAATTTTGGCTAAAAAAATGCAATTCAAGATAACAGCAATAAATAGCGTAAAAAAAACTATACTTACTTATAGATTCACTCTCGCAATACTCAAGGATACTGTATGTTGTAGAAACTGCAGATCTCGTTTTAATCCTGGTCACGGCACCAAATCGAGATATTTATCAGCACCAGATAGCATTGTAAATTTGTAACCAATTAACCATCTAATAATTGTCCGCGTTAAAAGCACGAGTCAACCGACTTTAACTGTCCAGTTGCTACGGAGGGATCACAATAATGCCTATTAGCAGATGACCACCAACCAAAACGAGTCTGGTTATGACTGGTCAGTTTACAGAACTCGCCCAGTTTCCATAACTAGTCAGTTTCCACTAAAATTGATATTTTTAAAATTTAAAGCAAAATATTTCGAAATAAAAAACATCTTCCCACAAATTGATTGTGGGACACAAAACATAGTCACCAGGTCACCAGTGGCCCACCTAGAAGGAATAATTTTGGCTAAAAAAATGCGATTCAAGTTAACAGCAATAAATAGCGTAAAAAAAACTATACTTACTTATAGATTCACTCTCGCAATACTCAAGGATACTGTATGTTGTAGAAACTGCAGATCTCGTTTTAATCCTGGTCACGGCACCAAATCGAGATATTTATCAGCACCAGATAGCATTGTAAATTTGTAACCAATTAACCATCTAATAATTGTCCGCGTTAAAAGCACGAGTCAACCGACTTTAACTGTCCAGTTGCTACGGAGGGATCACAATAATGCCTATTAGCAGATGACCACCAACCAAAACGAGTCTGGTTATGACTGGTCAGTTTACAGAACTCGCCCAGTTTCCATAACTAGTCAGTTTCCACTAAAATTGATATTTTTAAAATTTAAAGCAAAATATTTCGAAATAAAAAACATCTTCCCACAAATTGATTGTGGGACACAAAACATAGTCACCAGGTCACCAGTGGCCCACCTAGAAGGAATAATTTTGGCTAAAAAAATGCGATTCAAGTTAACAGCAATAAATAGCGTAAAAAAAACTATACTTACTTATAGATTCACTCTCGCAATACTCAAGGATACTGTATGTTGTAGAAACTGCAGATCTTGTTTTAATCCTGGTCACGGCACCAAATCTAGATATTTACCGAAACATAGGTCGTGTCAAAATTTTGTATAATTTTCACTTCTCTATACTACAGGAGCGATCAGCTGATAGCCTGCAGTAGTATGAGAGAAATTTTAAATTAATTGATAATTTATACAGGGCTTCAGGTACGAAATAAAACGAAAAAAGATTTTGATCTCCCATACAAAATGCGTTATATGTATGCTGATGAAGTTTGTATGGAAGATCAAAATTTATTTTTCGTATTTTGACCTATGTTCCTTGGGGAAAGTTGTTCAGTTTCATGGACTGATTAACCACCCGAGAGGTCGAAAGAGATTTACCTAAAGCCCTGTTATGCATTCCAGAAAGTTGTTCAGTTTTACGGGGAGAATCACCCCCAAAAGTTTGATTTGTTCGTCATTAGTCAACTTATCAATAAGTCCACTAAAATATGATCTGTCAACTTCGCGATCGGTCAACTTCTTGATCGGTCACTTTCGCGGTCGGTTCACGTAGCAAATGGTCAACTTAGCAATCGGACAATATACAAATTGGTCTTGTGGTTTCCATTAGAATTCCACCAAAGCCAACATTGTTTTAGTTTATTCAAATTGTGATGAAGGAAGCAAAATATCAATGTAAAAAATTGATTAAAAAAAATATTAACAAAATATTGAGAAGAAGCTTTCTTTTATTGAGAAGAAGCAAGATATAAATTTTGATCAATTACAAAAATAAAGAAAAATTAAATGTTAGTGTAATTTCTATAAGGCTAGAGACAGCTCTTTTAACTTTAAGTTTGAGTTTAAGTTTAATACGAATAAATAAATAAAAATGACAATTATTGTTCTTAATAACCTTTAACGTATCAATTAATATTTAGAACCTTACGTCTGGTAATTAAAGTTTCTCTACCTAGACTACAATAATTATTTATTACTAGCGGCCCCCTTCGCTTCAGTTATTAAAGCCTATAATAAGCCTGGATAATTGGGCTCTCGTATGCAATCCCATTGGTAGTTTCTGAGATTAACCTTTTATTCGTCTTTGCTTTTCTTTTGATTTTGAAGTTGACAGTTTGCGATGTGGACCGTATGCAAAGTTGACCATTTAAGAAATAGACCGTTTAAGAAGTAGACCATTTAAGAAGTGGACCGTTTGCTAAGTGGACCATTTACAAAGTGGACTGTATGCGAAGAGTACTGATAAAAAAAATGTTGACTTTTTGCTAAGTTGACTAATGACGAACAAATCAAAGTTTCGCTAGCTAATTTAAACCCCTATATGCACGACATATACTTTAAACCCTTTGTTAAAAACAAAAGTCAAAAATAGAGCTATAGCTGTCTGATTCACATCTTTTTCGCTATCTAAGTCACCCACAAATAGTTTCTTCTATAGCTTGCTCGAAAATCTAGTATTAATGTATTGATTTGCTCTATTCTATCATAAAATAAATGGATCAAATGTTATGCTAAAATTAAAACCATATTGGAACTTAAAAATGTATATTTCAAGCACAGCTTTCCAATAATGAAATCATTAAGTTGGCAGATATTATGTTGGATTAAATTACATATTTGCGTAGCCCCAACAATTAACCAAACACTTGTGACGATATAACATGGTAAATACAAGAATACAAAACAATACATGTTGCGTTATGTTATAGTAATTATTTCTGAGCCAAGGCGAATGGTGGTTATTACACTTTTAAATAAGTTGGTACTACGCTTGTATAGTATTCCACAGTCGCAAAGAATTCACTTGCTTTGTCAGGGTTGTGCGACCAGTATAATCCTACCAAATTGGGTGGGGATTATGAGATATTATAGTATGCCCAGTTTTGTATCGTAATAACCACTGTTCGTTTTATCTGGCCCAGAATATACAGCGTGTCCGGTCACCGGTGTCGGAGCCTTTAAGGGTAGCTATAAGATTAATTAAATTTCATCTACAAATCACTGCCTATCAATTAGTTGCAGAAACCTTTAAATATCATACTGTCACTTTCCGTCCAGTTGACTTAAATAAGGACGACAATACATTTAAAGATGCTTTAACTTTACATAAAAGTTTCTGCAACTGAGTCATTTAGCTGCAACCAAAATGAGTGGAGTTTATACTTTGTTTTATTGCTTCTTGATGAAACTCCACATTGTTACCAATGAAAAACATGATTTTTACACTATGATTTAAAATGAGTGGGTAACACACCCCCGGGTCCCTGTTTTTCTCTTTTAGTGAAGCGATAGCAGTCCCAATCGCTGCGAAGGTCTCGCTCGCGATTATCAAGGTGCAGGTCGTAAATTTTTAGATTCAAACTATAAAAATGTACAGTTTGAATATCTTCAAACAGTCATAACTCCTAAACTATCAGAATAATTTGACATTAGTATTTTTCTTACATTTTAAGCTATCAGACAACACATCTTTTGTGTTATTAGGACCTCTACAACGATAAATATGGCTAACTAGCTGTCCACCCGCGACTTCTTTCCAGTGGGAATTGTCCCGGTGCATTTACGTTTAAAAAAAAGATAAAACTGGTCGTAATAGTAAGGAACACAACAAAAAAACATTCATCCAAATCGGTCAAGCCGTTATAGGGTGTTATAGCGTGACCAGAAAAATAGGGGTTCATTTTTATATATCCCTACTAATATTATAAATGCGAAAGTAACTCTGTCTGTCACGCTATCACGGCTAAACTACTGAACCGATTTTGACGAAATTTGGTACAGAGATATATTAGACCTTGGGAAAGGACATAGGCTACATTTAATCCCACAGCTGGGCACGATATAACCTGTAGTCCACGCGAGCGGAAAGCTAGTTTATATATATATATATATATAGATTTAATACACACGAAAATGGCCGCTATGAATTATGTTTGCAGTTAAATGACATAAAGGGGGAAGATTTTTCTATGAAATTGATCTTATAACCCCTTCAAGGGCTCCTAAACCGGTAACCAGACACATTGTATATAAAACATTGAATCGAGCATTCAATCCAGAAAAAACCTGTTGCAACCTTCTCAATTGCTATTCTGTACTCTGTGCAGAGCAGGGTAAGAATAAGGTTCCAAAATGAGTGAGTACGTATTAACGGCGGCACCTGATGCAATTCACGGTCGGGGAAAACATTTGTTTAAAAAACAGATGTTTGTTTTAGAGCGTACGTGTCCCAAAGAAACCTTAGACAGTGTTATAGCAAAGATGAATGCTCGATAGAATGTAGTGTTAGAAATACGCGTATTAAGGTTCTGCTGGTGTGCAAATGAACCGGCACTATGCTATGTTAGTAATGAAGTGAATGAGGCGTGGACCTCTAATGCAGGCTAGCGTCTTGTCACCGGCTGCCAATCGTCGCCATCGGGGTCACGGGCTGAAAAAAAAGTTAAGTTGTAAAAAAATATTGATTACGACACCGGCAAGGGATTGGAGACTGGTGCGATACAGAAGAGGCTCAGGAGGCTAATTACATTAAATAACTGCAGCAGCATTGCTGTGTAACGAGCGTCAAATCGAGCAAGCGTACAGTTTTAGTTAGTGAAATTCAGCTGCATTAGTGGACCAAAATAGGCAGATTAGAGAACCTGTGAAGGTCGCCATTTTAATTTGCGTGTCTCCGTCAAGCCCCGCGATCTGCGCCCTACTTAACTGAAATGCCAATTGTAACACTTCTACGTATTCAATTTGGTCAATTTAACCGTCATTCTAAAGGGAATTTTATAAAGCAACAACTTACAAAGTGTGTTTGTTATTAAAGAATCAATTTTTGGGACGCAAATTTCGATCCATTCGATCTACCACCTGTATCATTTGAGATACATCGGGGCTTGACAAAATTCCTGACACTTGTATAAGTAGCAGTGCTTCACAGGTTTAATGTAAAAAATAAATAATTTACGATTTCTTCAATGACCCTAAGGCCCGGCCCATATTATAGAGGGAGACTCAAGTCTTGATATAGATCAAAAAACAACAAGACAATCAATACTTAAATATAGATTTAAGTATTGATTGTCTCTTTCTCTCACTATCAAAATGACAAAGACGACTGCTACTCAAGTATAGATCAGAGTCGCGTTCTGAAATACGGACCTAAGGCCCCCGCTATGTTGCCCTATGTTTGTGACTGTTAATAAAATATTCGAATTACCCTAATAAATGATGTAGTGGTGTAAATTAACACAAATCTCAGTGAGTGAGGAGACTTGTCGCGTCATACCACGTTGCTGTACCTCCGAGGCCTACCACCTGCCGTCTCCAAGACCGCAGGTGGGATTAAATTCGGAGGAAACACTACATTATATGGGGTGACCTTATGTTAGTGAGCGAAAGTTTAGACGGTGATTTTTCACATAGAACTGGGGCCTGACTTTTGAAACAATGGAATTCCAATTCGCATACGAATTGACAAGATTTGTATGAGATTCTCATGCGAATCTTGTCAATTCGTATGCGAATTGGGATTCTATCGTTTCAAAAATATGTCTCCTGTACAACTTTCCTCACAATATGAAATTCTCAAATTTAGTTCTCAACAATCCAATTCTCAAAATTAATAACATTTTTGATTTCACAAGGCAATCTCAGCTGATCACATAAATTGTTTGAAGAGGCTAAACGTTTTGTATTAAAGTCTGTGTTATTTGGGGAAAGTTGTTCAATTTGGTGTGTTGATTGACGTCTTTAGTTTTCGCTGACTAATATATGGTTGGCCGACTAGGTAATTTAAGAGTAGCAGTTTGCATTTATTTTGCATTCGATTGACATTGACACAGTTCTTGAATTGCTAAAAGGACGATGTCCAAATCAAAACGCAAGAGAAATGAAAACTTCTTTAAATCCAAATAGGGTCCATTTTCCTTGTGATCGATTAATTAGTATTTTCTCAGATAGATAGGATTTCATGACTATAATACCAAATATTTAAATTTAATTTCTTCTTATACTTGAAGGATTCTAGAGTCAGTTTATTGCAAACTTCTCCTTGGTTGTGTATTTATTATAATATGTACTCACGTTTTTCTTCGCGACGTGGTGGAGGAGGCCTGCGGTCGCGGTCGTCGCGGCGATCGCGATCATCTCTGCGGTCGCGGTCGTCACGGCGATCGCGATCGTCACCACCACGCCTTTCGCGATCGTCACGGCGTAGGCCCTCACTGTAATAACAACATTTGCTGAATGGAGGGAAATTTAGACATATACAGACAGTATATGGGGGCACCAGGCAATATTATGCCTAAAATAGAATAATGTATTTCACAAATTAAGTTATACAAAGAGTTACAACAGCGGGCCCTGCGTAAGCAAGCTTGTATTGCTGGCGCCCTGTAAGCGGTTACCTACCCGTGTACAAAGTTTAAAAAAATGGAAATACATAAGAAAATTTAAAAATTAAAGTTAAACAAATTATATAAAATTCAATTAACTGAAGGAAAAGAATAACACGCATGTATTTCATGTACTTTAGCAATGAATAAAATGACTGCATTTTAGATCATTATTTTTAGATTTTTTAGAGCCCATACGTATATTGTGGGGACATATCGGTTTGAAAACAAAACGAAAAAACAAAGTTTTTTTTTTTAATCTTCACACTAACCGATCATCTCTCCTCGGCGGATCCCTATCGTCTCTCCTAGGGAAGCGGTCTCGGTCCCGATCGCGATCGCTGCGGAAGTCCCGATCACGATCGTCTCGGCGCGGGCCGTCTCTAAAGCGGTCGTCCCGGCGCGGCCCGTCGCGGTCGCGCTCGTCGCGGCCCGGGCCTTCTTTAGACCGCCACGCTGATGATCGCTCCTGAGGAAATAATATAGAGATTAATAAGTGTATAGACAGAAAAAAACAACTAGATACCCAATCTCAAAGAAACGTCCATCAAAAACTGTCCGAGTCTTCGAACGAACTGACAGATGAGTGAGCAGGATAAAAGAACTGAACAAAAGAAAGAAAGAGTGAGAAAACCTACAAAAAAGAATGTCCAATCGGCGTGATGAGCATTCATTTTCCGTGGACACTTTATGAGCGCGATTGGAAGTCTAGTTGTTTATTTTAGGTCAATGACTGTGTTATGTGCAAGTCTTCTTCTTATCGTGTATCTGGGGGGTTTGGGGGTCGATGATTCCGAATATCAGGTCAGTTTTTCGATTCCACCATTTTCCAAGATGGCCGCCATACAAGGAGTGGTGAGGCGAGGCCGTAGGCCGAGCCGAACCATGACGCCACGCTGCGAGGCGAGGCCGTAGGCCGAGGCGAGCTGCGTAAAAAGCGAGGCCGAAGGCCGAGCTCCGCGTAGGGCGTAGCCCGGAGGGTTCCCCTCCCCCAAATCCAAGATGGCCGTCATACAAGTTTAGATTCTAAAGGCGAGGCGAGGCCGAAGGCCGAGTCGAGCCGCGTATAGGGTGAGGCCGAAGGCCGAACTCCGCGTAGGGCGAAGCCCGGAGCGTCCCCCCTCTAATTAAAGATGGCCGCCATGCAAATTTAGATTTTTAAGGTGAGGCAGGGTCGCAGACCGAGCCGAACGCGCGAGCCGAGGCCGTAGGCCGAGGCGAGCTGTGTATAGGGCGAGGCCAGGCCGAGCTCCGCGTAGGGCGAAGCGAAGTATAATGGATAGTACTTACCGAAGAGGGCGGCGGAGGGTCGGCCGGCGCTCGCCGCCAGCTGCCGCCCTCGGGGCCGCTCGACCGCCCGCCGTAACGCGGCCTGGAACAACATTAGCATAAATTAATACTAGCCGGACATTAACCTATTATTTTGTGTGAAACTTATATCGAGGGATTTTAATTTTTCTTTTTTACCAGCCCATATACATCCCTTTTAAATTATTAAACGAAATTGAATAACTTTTCCCAAGGAACATGGTTCGAAGTAAGAAAAAATGAATTTCAACAACTTGTGTGATCAACTGATTTGCCTTTGTAAGTGTAAGTCAAAAAAATTTTTGAAATGAAATCTTCTTTAGCGGCGTTGGGCACTTTTAGTCTGGGGAAAAAAATTTAAACTCGCGTCAGATGTCACGTGACCCTGATCGAAAATGCGTAGGATAGGGTTGTCACCTTTTTTGAAGTGAAAACTTCTTTAGCAGCGTTGTGCACTTTGAAGTATGGGTGGAAACTCAGACGGATGGCAGCCCTGTGGTAAAATTATCTCTGTGACAGATGTCAACGATTATTCGCACATAGTGCGCAAATACCGATAGACTATTTTACTGAATTGAAAGTAGTCAGTTTGGTCGAGTGGAAAAGTTGCCTCTTCTTGTATTTTTGGCTGAGTGGTGAAGGTATCAGATCGTAGGCGAGGCGTCGTAGGATCGAATCCTGAGAGAATAACGGACTCTTTTTGTGTATTTTGTTTTATTTCCATATTAATGCACAACGTTAATGTTCAAGTTTTCACTCCTGCCGGCACTCCCAGAGTGCAACCCGTTGTTTTTTTTGACAATTTCAAATAGGTTCCTAGGCAAAAGTTGTTCAGTTTCATGGGGAGAATCACCTCCTAAAGTTTCGCTAACTAATTTAAAGTGTAAGTCAGTGGCTACACAATCCATCTCAGCTGCGACAAATCCCTGGTGTTTTTGAGGTAATTTCAAAACTAAAATTCATAGCTGTCTTAATTTAGTTTTTTAGGGTTTCAGTTTTTGCTGGGCTGTCCCTTACACCTTACATATGTATTTAAACACTTGTAAGAATTAACAAACGAGATTAATTATATCTGTCACACTTGTTTGTAGAAAAATATACCAAGCTAATATGCGGAAATACTGCATTTTAATTGCAGTTATACAACTACTTGTCTATATTAATATTACAAAGAGGAAAGATTTGATTGTTTCTTTGTTCGCATTGAATAGGCTCCAAAACTACTGGGCCGATTTGAAAAATTCTTTCACTATCACAATTCTACATTTATTGCCGAATAATATTACAATATTATGAAGTGGTAATATGTTAGTTTGAAGTGATCGTATAATAGGGAATACGCATGAATTTTATTTATCGCATTGATTAACAAAATAAGATAATACCGTATTTGAAATGACAATCGGCCAAGAAATACGGCCGATATACGCATTTAAAACTATTAATTACGCACCGATTAGACATAGAGATCCGACATGGACTGTGACGTCACTACGTCCATACAAGCTCCGTGTTAAATTTCGTTTTGCTATTTCTTTCGAGATAGAAATAAATCTTCGATGGCTTATACTTTTTTAATTTCATAGTTATTCGAAAAATAGTTTTACTAAACTGTTTATTACATGAATGAGGCTTAATTTTTTAAATAAAAAAATCATGCATATTGCATATTAATTTACCTCTCCCGGTCCCGCTCCGGCTCCCTGGTGCTGGTCCGCCAGCCGCCGCCCTCGTCCCGCGGGCCCCGCTCCTCCCGGGACCTGTCGTCGCGCGGCGGACGGTCCTCTCGTCTGTTCAACAAACAAATTATGTACTAAGAAACGACATCATTTAATTTCGCTGGCGATCCAACGTGGAAATGCCGCCAGCATCATGGGCACTTTCCTACCCGGGTACGACTTGGGGTGGTTTGTTTGACTAGGGCGCAAGCTCTTATTGATTTAGAACTGTAAGTTAGACTTAATAATTATATTAAGACATGTGACCTTCTGTAATTTAATAATAAATATTTAATATTATTGGGTGTCTTTAAATTAGTAAGCAAAAGTTAAGGATCAACCAAAAATGTTTTCCCCAAAGTAATGTTTCTACGAAATATCAAAAAATTGCACCTCCATACAATTTGTGAGATCAGCTGATTCGCTATGGGAAAATTTATATATTTGAATTTTTATGAAAATTTCCTAGGTTCCTTGGTGAAAGTTGTTCAGTTTCATAGGGAGAACCCCCTCAAGTATTTTTTTTGGTTCCGATATTTTTAAATCACCCATATACAAAATACAATTAAATTACAAAATAAGAACTTAATCGGTTTATTATTTAATATATAATAATAAAACATCATTCCAGGATAAAATATACGGATAAGTTCGACAGCCAGCATAATGAAGCGATTGGGTTATCATCACTAGGTGGGCGATCATATCTGATTGAGTGACCATCTCTGGATGAGCAATCCTCTTTCTGGGCTTTCATCTCTAGGGAATTATCCCCGGTCGGTCTCGGAATCAGGAAGTAATTAAAAAATCCTATGCACTTACCTATCATCTCCTCTACTTATAGGACGATCGTCTCTACTGGGGCGATCTTCTCTGACTGGGCGTTCATCTCTGGGCGGACGGTCGTCTCTGAGCGGTGGGCGCTCATCTCTAGGTGGGCGGTCGTCTCTAGGTGGACGATCGTCTCTAGGTGGACGATCGTCTCTAGGTGGGCGATCGTCTCTGGGTGGGCGCTCATCTCTGAGTGGGCGATCATCCCTGGGTGGGCGATCTTCTCTGAGTGGGCGGTCATCACGCCTTCTGTCTGGTGAGCGGATGCGATCGTCGCGAGGCGGGTCGCCGCGGGGCGGGTCGCCACGGGCACGAGCTGCAATTTTTAAAACGTATTCTGAAATTGTTTTTATCGTATTAAACAAGATTTGCGAGAATGGATGGGATATGTTTGCACTCAAAATTTGCTAGACGGATTTTGATAATCTTAATTGCTTGAAAATGAGATTAACAGGGTTTGTTATAAGGACAAATTCGCATAACTTTGACCCATAACTTTGATTGGCTACAAATATTATTTTTTAACCGACTTCAAAAAAAAGGAGGAGGTTCTCAATTCGGGTGAATTTTTTCCAGAAATGTTAAGAAGTTATCTTTCTTTACCTACTTCGGCGCAACGCACTGTAACGTGATACCGCCGCTATAAGAATGCGATGTTCATTGCTGGTTTTACGGTGTTATTATTGTCTCTTTTGCAAAATGAAGGTTATTTGAACTAATAATTTAATGAGTCCATCGTGTTTTTTGTGTGTTCTAGTTATCATTTTTAAATTAATAATTATACTCACTGGGTCTCCAAGGTTCCCTAGGCCTTTCCTCTCTCGGCGGCGGATCCCGTTCTGCCCTCTCTTTCTCTCTGGGTTCCTTAGTGTCCCTTTCGGCCGCGCCCTTAGACCTCCAGGCACCTTCTTCAAGAGGTCGGGCCTCCCGGCTCTCCCGGACCTCCGGCCCTTTAGTGTCGCGTCGCCAACTACTGCTGACTGCTGCCCGTTGTTCTTCAAGTTTACGTTGGACCTCGGCTTCTTTGGCGCGGGCCTTGGCTTCCACGCGGGCCAGCATTTCTTGGTGCTCTCTGCGGAATTTGTTGAGGTTAGTTTATAAAGGAATGATACAGTTTTGAATAAAAGTAAGGCTATTTTAATTATTAAAATTTAATAATGATTTCAATGACAAATTCTCAATACCTTCCGACTTCCGCAAGTTCTCAATATCCACTAACTTTCGCACGTTCTCAACCCCCTAATAATTTCCGTAAGTTAACCATCCCCACAAATGTTCACAAGTTCTCAATATCCGCTAACTTTTTTTATTTTTTATTATAAGATGGGTTAACTCTTGACCTCAATCTTGACCATAAAGGTCAAAGATGAGGTCGACGATGGAGCGAGTTAACCCAGAAAAAGCCTATAAAGGCACTGGTATTCCCACGCACCGACGGAACACAGCAAGCTGTTTGGCGTCGGACTTCGGTAGGAGGGTGGTCGCGAACCAGACGGCCCTTTACAGAGCCTACCACACCGCATGAGATTATAGGACGACACCTCAGATTCAGAAAAAAATGAAGTGTCGTTACCTGGGATGGATCACTAGGAGGCAGGTCTCATTTGTGTTTCCTTAGTCGCCTCTTACGACACCGACGGAAAGAGATGGGGTGGTGTTATTCTTAACTGATCACCACACGGCATAAAATGAGAACTTCCGCAAGTTCTCAATACCCACTTTCCACAAGTTCTCGATCTCCCCCCCTAAACGAAAAATGCCAAGTCTAAGTGTGTCTACAGTAGACACAGGTCGTATACCTCTCGCGTTAGCCGTCTACTTAGGATGTCTTTTGCTAGATATTCTTTAATCAAAATCAATTCGCGTCCTTTTGACGGTAAAGACTTGTTTGATTAAGTTTGGACACAGATCTCTGGGGGCTTCAATACAGCGTAGTTGTTTCTCTAAATAAAATACCTAAAAGTCAATTCTTCTTTTGCCCTCTTTCTATCCTCCCGACTACCCCTCTCGCTATAGTACTGACCTGTCCGCTCGCTCCTTCTGCTCGCGTTGCGCGGCCAGCTCTTCCTGCTTGGCTCGCTCGCGTTCCTCTTTCGCTATTCTCTCCTCTTCCTCCTTGATGCGACGCGCCTCTTCCGCGGCTCGCTCTTCCGCACGTTGTTTCTCTTCCAACCACTACAGAATAACGAAGTTTTAGTTAGCCCTTTTAGTAAAAAAATGTGGCAATTTTTCGTGTAGGTTGTGTGTAGTTTAATGTAAACCCCTCTCTTATTTGGTATTTTCTTTCCGTTGTGCGCAATTTTCTCTTCTCGTCTCGTACACGATTTCTCACCGATTAAAAAAAAAAAAAAAAATTACGCTACACACTCAAAGGCCCACACTAAGGTTTTCCCTTGTGTCATGGGTCCCTCGGAACACACATAAAGACAAACACAAGCACCCATGACCCGAGAACAAACATCTGCTTTTCACGCAAATGTTTGCCCCGACTGGGGATCGAACCCAGGACCCGCCGATCAAGAGGCAGCGTCACTACCACTCGACCAAACCGGCCGTCTAGGCCGGAAGAGATCTCTTCTAGAGATAAGCTCGCCTTTGTACACAATTGTTTATGTTTACTGTTTCTTATTGTGTTTGTGCAATAAAGAATGTATATAGTTTCTAGTCCCGTTGCAGGAATCACAAAATTTATTTTAGAAATACACTACACACTGAAAGGTTCATAATAAGGGTTTTCTTTTACCCAACAAAGTAGTATCCCTTAAAATAAGTATGTTGCAACGACTGCATTTTTTGATTGGTACTTCATAGATAGCTGAGAGTGCATTTAAAGCTATCTTTACATATAATACTGAAGGTCCTGGATTCACTGACTTATCAACGACTGACCTAAACCCTGAATAGAAAGCTGAAATTTGGCACATAAAGTAAGTAAGGAATAAGGAAGGATTGTACGAAATAACCACGGGAACGAAGTGCTAAGTATGCTCTAATAAAGAATATTGCAAAGCAGCAATCAGAGTTTATATTACCTCCTGCCTCCTCTTCTCTATCCTCTGCCGGCGTCGGTCCGCCAGCCGTTTGTCCCGCTCGGCGTTGAGCTTGTCCCTGAAGGCCTGCAGGCGCTGCGTGTGCGCGGCCCCGCGCTCGGTCCGCAGGCGCGCTATGAACTCGTCCCGGTGCGCGTGCATGCGTGACAGACGCTCCGATGTCGCCACGTCACGCTCGCGAGCCTCTGTACAAATTATTTATTTATTTTATTAAACTTCCAGCTAGTTTTAATTTTCGCGCGATTCTTGCACACCCATGTGTGCAAGATTTGTATCGCACGCGCCGTAAACAATCACGCGACGGGTTAACAAAAATAATCATGAATTTGAAAATCATCTTATTCCTCGACAATATCGTACAGGGAACACCGGTGCCATTTTCCAGCTTAAGTTTAGCATTAATGAGGAACATATCTCAGCCGTCTGACAAAAAAAAAATACAAAGTTAAGAATAACATAAAACATTTTAAACAGTAAAAAACTTTTCAACATACCAATGAGCTGCTGGATGCGCTCCTTCTCTTGCTGCTCCCAGAAGGCCTTGTCCTGGACCTGCTTCTCTTCCAAGCTCTTCTGCAGCAGTGGGATTTCTTCCAGACGTTTGGCACGTTCAAAGTAGTCCACCTATTACAAGACAGTTCTTGTTATAAAACGCTTAAGGATTTTAAAATTGAAAAATTATTTTTTAAATAATAAGAATAAATAATAAACGCTACACACTCAAAGGCCCACACTAAGGTTTTTTTCTTGTGTCGTGGGTCCCTCGGAACATACATAAAGACAAACACCCATGACCCGAAAATAAATATCTGAACAAAGAGAATAACCAAAATGGGTGCTAGTAATAGACTTACATTCAGTTTCAGAAATGTTCATTAAAGTAACATACCTTCTTCTCCTGCGATTTAAGTCTCGCCTGCAGCTCTCTACGTTCTTTCATCAACTCCTCCGCCTCGCGTTGAGCGATAGCTTCAGCGTCCATCTTCTTCAAATCCTGACAAATATAAAAGAGTGTCATTTGAACAGTAATTTACGCACAAATGATTTTTTTTGCATCATAAATGTGCGTACATGCGTAATGTACGCAAATTTACGTACATGCATGCAATGTACGCACATTTATGATTGTGCATGATGTACGCACACTACATGATTCGCCTAATTCTTATAGTCAAGCGTACCCCGTGAACGAGATAGCAACGATTTCATAGGAGGAAGAAAAGTACATGGTTTCATGTGATTGCCTTTTTAACAGACTTCAAAAAACAATAAAACCATCGCAACCAAAAAGGGGGTTCGCCATTCCAATGTTAGTCTGTTTATAATTGTAAAAGGAGCTATTTAGGGATACTTATTACAAGGTGGACCGACGATATCAGAAAGTAGCAACTGTGTCATTGAACGAACGACATGAAATTCCTTGTCAGACGTTAGGAAGCCGCATAGTCGCGTGCAAGTGGTAATTGGTGAAACCGCCAAACTACACCTGACTTAGTTTGATAGACATGCTAAGTTACCATGAGATGGACCACTTACCTCTTCATCAAGTTTTTGCAAAACCTTCTTTCCGACATTGGTCTGCGAGATGAGCGCCATTCTCTCGCGGAGATGTCTCTCCCTCATGGCCGCCATCTCACTCGCGTGGCGACGCTTCTCGCGCTCTTCTCGCTCTTGCTCGAGACGTCGTGCTTCCGCTGCCGCTGCGGCGCGCAGTTGCTCTTCTTGACGGCTATTAGAAGGATTTATAGTTATTTTTTGGTAGTAATTACAATTTTCCTACTATATTTTCTTTCAAAACATAAATAAACTAAAAAGATTATAACGATCGTTTCGATCCTTTCCGATCACAAAATTAATGAACTTGATAACCAAATGCCTAAAATGATAATTTAATTTAAACAGAAACAGGGTTTTTCACTGGAGTGAAAGTGAGTAAACAGGGTTTTCACCAGAGAGTGAAAAGTAAGTTAACAGGTTATCACCGGAGTGACAGTGACTAAATAGGTTTTCACTGGAAAGTGAGAGTAAAAAGTAAATAAACAGGTTTTTTCAACACAGTGAGTGAAATTGAGTAAATACGGTTTTCACTGAAAAGGCTGACATTTCCCACCACTATACATCATGTTACATCTAATAATCCTCAGAATTTATGTCAAACGTGGTTCTGAACCACGATGCTCTGCTTACCCCGTGTGGGATACATGCGTGAGCGTATGTAAGAGTGAGAGTGAAAAGTAAGTACACACGGTTTTCACTGAAGAGTGAGTAAACACGATTTTCACTGAAGAATGAAAGTGAAAGGTGAGTAAACACGGTTTTACTGAAGAGTGAGAGTGAAAAGTGAGTAAACATGATATTCATCGAAGAGTGAGAGTGAAAAGTAAGTAGACAGGGCTTTCACTGGAGAGTGACAGTAAGTAAACAGAGTTTTCTCCAGAGTGAAAGTGAGTAAACAGGGTTCACTAGAGTGAAAGTGAGAAAACAGAGTTTTCAACAGACTAGGTGAACAGTAAATAAACGAGGTTTTCACCGGAGACTGAAACGCGAGCAAGAAACCATTACTTCAACTCGAAGTGAACAATTAAAAAAAGCGACATACCGCAGCTCCTCCTCCTCCCGGACCGTGTTGAGCCGCTCGATGTACTCCTTGCGCTCCTCGATGATCTTGTGCCGCTGCAGCACGCGGTGGTGCTCGGCGTGCTTGTTGTCGTGGTAGTGCTGCACCATGTGCGCGCGCGCGCGCTCGCGGTCGGCGGCGCGCGCGCTGGGGAACAGCACCGCGGCGGCGCGGGACAGCACTTCGGCCGCGCGGACTAGTTGCTCGCGGACCTGCAGGGGCGTTTGTGGAGTTGTACGGGGTGTAAGGACTTATACAGCTTATAAAAAACTGAAACCATGAGTTCTGACCATCATTCTGAATGATTTTCCAGTGGAATTTTCCTCTGGAAAAATTTCAAGATTTTCTCATGGTTTTTGGTATTTTCTGCTTTAAAATTAATTTTTTTAACTTTTTTTATAAAAAAATAAATTATAACAGCGTAAAACATGAAAGCCAGCAATGTATATCGCTTTCTGACAGCGGCGCGGTGCGGGAGGAATACGCGCGGGACGCGGTTTCGCGGCACATTGCGTAGCCCCAAAGTAGGTTACTACAAAAACCAAATTTTTTTTACAACAAATGTTTTGGCTCTTGAACACAATTTAGGTAAAGGCGAAGATGTGGTTAAGAATGTAGCAAGCTCACCCAGAAGATGCCTTTTCACTCGAACTTTCAAACTCGGATTATATTTATAGAACCTTTGCACTTCCTCCATGCAAAACAAATCTCGGTCTACACGCGCCTATTTATCATATGTGCAAATTTTACAATGCTATCGGAAATGACATTGATATTTTCTCTGGTTCTGTGGTCTCCGCTAGAAAGCAGCTAAGTCTTACTTCACATCTATCTAGCTAGTTTTAATTACTTTTAAATGTTTATTCTTTATTTAATTTTTTTATGTTATAATTTTAACCCAAATACGGAATAGCACCTTTCTTTTTTACGCATGCTGTGTTCACTTCTTTGGGATTCATTCTTAATCGCATGTACTTTAGTTAAGTTTTTGTGTGTATATTTTGAATGATATCCCGTTTGTAAACCGTAATAAAAAAAATATGAACCCGGATGTTTGTTACGGAAGCATACCCACAAAGGGTTCGCGCAGGTAGTGCAATGATTGTGGCAATCAATTAAAACAACCAAATTATTTTGAATGAAAGGCGCGTGACGAACGTCTATCCCGAGTGCGTCTTTGCCAAGCAAACACCATCCAAGCACTGATTAAGAAAATTGAAAAAGAACTGAGGGGCGCGCGCGCCGGGCGCGCGGTGCGCCAGGACGCCGGAACTTCGCGGCGACCAATTAGAAAAAATGTTAAGACGCGGGGATTGGCTGCTTACGTCACGCCTCTTTTTAATATGTTTATTACCTAGAAAACATTTAGAGAAAGACTTAAATTAGTTCCTTAATTAAGTTACATTCGCAACATTCTCCCCCCCAGTGTCGTCATCACGACACTCAAAACGGTCAAATAACAAGGCGACCCTAGTAACTGGTCGTTTCATAAGCCCTGAGGCTGTGCGCACGTCTACAACTCTTACGCGGCCGTCGGTACCAGGGTATACTGATTCTATTACGCCTTTGGGCCAAAAATTGCGAGGGGATGTTGGATCTATAACTACTACTACGTCATCTATTCTTAACTGACTACCTTCACCTTGCCACTTGTGGCGAGGGATCAGGACAGGGAGAATTTCCCTCATCCAGCGCTTCCAAAACCCGTCAGTAAGGCGCTGGGCGATGCGCCATTTCTTTCTAAGGTTAAGGTCTCTATCGTCGAACACTCCTGGTGTGGGTAGGTTAGATGAAGAACCTATAAGAAAGTGATTAGGTGTCAAAGATTCACTGTCGTTGGGGTCCACTGAGACATATGAAAGTGGTCTACTATTAACGATGTTTTCTACTTCTGCAAGCAAAGTTATCAATGTCTCTTCATGAGGCGCTCGTTCCCTAAGAACAACTTTCAGAGCGGACTTTACACTGCGCACAAGGCGCTCCCATGCACCACCCATGTGGGGGCTGGCTGGCGGAATAAATCGCCAACACACTCCTTTATTGAGGGAGTCGTCTGCCACAGCTTGGTACGCCTTCCTTAGCTCAGCGTCTGCACCTCTCATATTCGTCCCGTTATCCGAGTAGATTACCTTCGGCCAACCTCTACGAGCTGCCATTCTACGTGTCGCCATAATCAAAGAATCCGCTGTTAGCGACGGTACGAGTTCGATGTGAACCGCGCGTATAGTAAGACACGTGTATAAGACGCCATATCGTTTAGGTCGAGACCTACCTACTGTGACCTCTATAGGTCCAAACAAGTCAACACCGCAAATTGTAAAAGGTCTAGAGTGGTGAGTAAGCCTAGCCTCAGGTAAGTCTCCCATTCGTGGCGGTCTAGGTAAAGCTTTAGCGATTCGGCAAAAATAACAACGAGAAGCAGCAGTGCGCACCGTAGGGCGCAAATTTAAAATCCAATATTTTTGCCGCAACTCATTTACTACTAACTCGTTACAGCCGTGTGCAGCGCGAACGTGATAAGCGGTCACGATAAGCCTAGCGAGGTAGTCGCGTCCGTCTAAGATCAACGGGCTTTTAACTTCAGCTGACACCCCCCTAGCAGCTCCTATACGCCCACCCACGCGCAACAACTCGTTTTCGTCAAGTATCGGAGTTAATGTACGAAGTCGACTGTCCTTTTTTATTTCCTTATTTTTCCTTAACAATTGAATTTCAGATTTAAAACACTTGGCTTGTGAGTAACGAATTAATAAAATTTCAGCGCGTTTCATTAAATCGTCGGTAAGTCCATTCAATTTTTGTTTCTTACATTTATTAATAAACAGTAACACTGTTGCAGTCGCGCGCAATAATCGTAACCAGCTTGAAAAACGGGTGGGGTCTGGTACAGGTAAGTCGCACGAATAACTACTATCTTCTTCAATTAAATGAACTTTTTCTAAAACCTCATCACTAATGTTTATCTTTGTTACAGGTTCCGTCGGCCAGGTGGCGCAGTCAGCGTGCAGAAACAAGGGTCCGGAAAACCACACCGACGTACTATCCAATTGATGATCATTTAACTTCGTGGCGAGATCAGCGACGTTCAAATTAGTTGGCACGTAATGCCACTCCTGTATGCTGCTAAGCTCATCTATCTCTCCAAGTCTATTTGCAATGAAAACTTTATAATTTCTATTTTCATTTTTTACCCAATGTAAAACCGTTGTAGAATCCGTCCAATAAAAGGATTTAGTAGGTTTCAGCCTATGTCCCTTTTTAATACTCTCCGCTAAACGACATGCTAATACCGCGGCCTGAAGCTCGAGTCTGGGTATCGTAACTAACTTAGTCGGCGCAACTCTACTTTTGCTAGCTATAAAAGATACCAATATCTTTCCATTGCTGTCTACTTGCCGCCAGTAACCTACAGCTGCGTACGCACTCGGCGATGCATCGCAAAATAAATGTAATTCGAGCGTTGGTTCTATCTCACGCGCAGTACTACCTACCGAGTCGTCTGACTTGACAGGGGTCGGACTAAGGTTCGCGTCGGGTTTGCGGAAGAACCATCGCGGTATACGTATGTTCCTAATAGAGTCCAAATTTGAAATCCACCTTGAAAAGATAGTAAATAAATCCTCGGGCAGCTCTTTATCCCACTGCAAATCTAATTTCCAAGCCTTTTGAATGATAATTTTACCTTGTATGGTAAATGGGCCTAAGAATCCGTGAATATCAAAAATAGACATAACTATACGTAAAAGTTCTCGCTTAGTTAGTCCACGTTTACATTGCAGTATGTCGTCAGGTACGCGCTTCAGTGACAAATCGAATCCTAATAAATCAGTACCCGGATACCATAACAACCCCAAAGTGCGCTCACATCGACTATCAATCGCACAAAAGGCGCTGTCGCTCAACTTGTCCCTAGGCATGTCTTCCAGAATAGCTGGCTCATTACTGCTCCAATTTCGCATGTCAAAGCTACCTTGTGAATGGATGAATGTTATTTTATTAACAGTCTCCCTAGCTACGTCCCTGCTGGAAAAGCTGTCGATGTAATCGTCCATATACTGATTGTTTTCAATGGCTAACACTGCGTCAGGCATTTCATCTGCGAAGCGAGATGCATTTTTAAATTTGTTTACATATTGCGCTATGTAGGGCGAGCAATTGGCTCCAAATATGAGTGACGTCATGACGTACTTTTTATTATCCCCCCATAAGAAACGCAAGGCATGTTGATCTTCTTCCCTAATTTTTATCCTTAGGAACATGTCTTTAATATCTCCAACCACGGCGAATGGATTTTCTCTAAATCTAAACATAATTCCATACAGGGATTGCAATAAATCCGGCCCTGACAGAAGAAAGTCGTTCAAGGAGTAACCGTGCGACTTAGCAGCAGCGTCAAAAACCAAACGTAACTTGCTTTTATTGGGGTTATCGACCCCAAAATGGGGTAAATACCAAATATGTTCAGCTACTTCATTTTCGCGTAGTTCGCGAGCGAAATCGTTTTCGAGTAAGTGCTGAATACGTCCCTGGTACCGCTCCGCATAAGCGTTATTTCGTGCCATTTTATTTTTAACAAGGTTCAAACGGTTAACAGCTTGAGGATAAGAGTCAGGCATACAGAATTGGTCGGTTTTCCAAGGCAAACCGACAGACCACTGCTCATTTTCAAATTTACAAGTTTTATTTAATATTTCAACAGCTCGCGACTCATCGGGGTTTTTACGAGGGTTATTTGAAATACCTATTGAGTCGAGTGAGAACGATTGACGAACTAACTCGTGCAACCCGATGTCGTCGTCAGATGTTGTATGAAGGTGTGCAATTACATCAGATTCAGAGAAACAATTAACATGATGATGCTTATCTTGGTTGGCCAGAAACCCGTGCACACACCAACCCAATCGTGTTTTAGTTATATAAGGTTCATTTTTGCCATGACCCGGTATACAAAGTATGGGTGCTATAAGGTCGTAATTGTCCTGTCCTATCAGTAATTTTGGTTGCACATCACACAGGCACAAATCGTCAGAGTTCACATGACTATATTTAGAAAAGTCCACATTAGACAAACACTGTGTAGGTAGGTTCAGTTCCTTCAATTTACGTGCGTTCAAAACAAAACGTTCGCCGTCACGAGCAGAGATGTTAAGTCTTACCTGCTCAGCTTGACAAACCAACTCTCCGCTCCAGGCGTCGCGTGCGCGTAGCGTGATGGGCTTGCCGTGCAGGCCGACCTCCTCAGCGAGGTCACCCGCGATGAGGCTCACTGTCGCACCATCGTCCAATAAAGCGTGTGTATGTACTGTCTTTTTAGGTCCATGTACGGTCACGGGCACTATTTTGAGTAACACTTTAGGTAACACTTTAGCACTAGCCGTCGTATGGGCCACCGTTGCGCTACCGCCGCCGTCGTCGGCGCGGGCGTCGCGGCCGCCACCGGGCGCGCGCCCGCCCTCGTCGGCCCCCTGTGGGCCGGGGTCGGGCTCGCGCCGCCGGCCGCCGCTCTCGCCGCCTCCTCGGCGCTCTCCCCGCTGGATCCAGTGTAGCAAGCGATGATGAGGGTGTCCACACTCCTCGCATACAGAGCCCTGGCACGCAGAAGGGTCAGAATGTCGCGCACCAAGACATTTGAAACATAGGTTCTTGCTGCGAACATGACGCCAGCGGTCTCTCTTTAGAGCACGTTTAAACTTATTACAGTTTTCTAATTTATGCGTTGTAGTTGGCGAACGACAAAATTGACACTTCGCTTCGCTAGCCGTGTCCTCAGAGACCAAAACTTGATGAGTATTTCTTTGATTCTCGGTTTTCTTTTTAGGTGCAATTTCTGTGGCCTGGGGCGGCTGCTGTTGAATATAACTAATACCGGAAGCGGCAGCCACTGTGGCCTCTCTATGCAGGAAAGCAGATAGTAACTCTAGTTTCGGAACTTCCTCGTTACGCCGCTCGTAGGCATAGTCGGCCCACTTGCCAAGTACAGTTGGTGGGAGTCTTGTCAGCACCATGTTGATCAACTCAGGGCTATGAAGGTGATCATCGCGTTCGATAGCCTTGGTAGCTGTCACATAATTTTCTATTTTGATGGCGAAGTTCACTATTTCTGAGTGGTAAGCGGCCGGAAGCGCGGCAAGCTTTGAAAGCTCCTCACGAATCTTATTCATTAATATATCCGGACTACCAAAACGAAGTTCCAATGTCTTTAATATTGATATTGGCGAAGAACTTCCAATCAGAAGGGCTGAGACCGCATCTTTGGCCTCGCCGCGTAGGCATTTTCTCAGGCGCCAGATATTCTCGGCCTCGCTATACTTGCAGAGAACCGTCGACTCGTAGTAGGCTTCTTTAAATTGGAGCCACTCCAGTGGGTCGCCGCTAAAGGTTGGCAAATCCTTTGAAGTAGCGAGACGAGTTAGCAACACGCTATCATCCTTTCTAGATGCCGAAGACGTCATAATGGCGTCTCGTATTGCCGTAGTAAATGCTGCCATCTGATCTTGACGGCAACACAAGTCATCATGTTGGTTTATGTTATGGGAACGTGGGCGATTCATTTGACCCGTGGTGTCACCATTCTTGTAAACAAAACCGTTGTCCTTGTGTTCGCCGACGCCGCCTTCGTTTGACGCGCCGCCGCCGCCGCCGCCACCGCGCGGTAGGTATGTAGGTGGTTGGCGGGCTTTTGGGTGGTCGTTACCTCCACCAGGGTCTTCAAGGCAGTTGGTGCACTTGGCGAATGGCTGATCATCTAACCACTTCTTAACATGGCTCGTTTGATCGGGTTCTGTAGGCTCACGATCATCCTCTTCGTCTTCCAGGCTTGCTAAATCCAGTTCCAATTTTTTGTTCACAAGCTCAAGTTCAATGCGAGCCCGTTGCTGAGCAGCTTCGTACTCATATTTCAGCCTTTTACGTGCGGTCACTGTAGACTGCTTTGTCGTCGTCGTGCTGCGCTTCTCATCCACAGGAGCAGGTGCCACTGAGTCCGATTCCGTTCGTGCAGCGGCCATGCTGCGGGTCTTGACACCAGTCGGTGAACGAAAAACGGACATATTTACTACACTTATATGCGCGATAGGTAGGTACACAATCACTACTAATCTGGTTCACACACGGCGATCCGGCTCGAATTGACCAAAATGTTTGTTACGGAAGCATACCCACAAAGGGTTCGCGCAGGTAGTGCAATGATTGTGGCAATCAATTAAAACAACCAAATTATTTTGAATGAAAGGCGCGTGACGAACGTCTATCCCGAGTGCGTCTTTGCCAAGCAAACACCATCCAAGCACTGATCAAGAAAATTGAAAAAGAACTGAGGGGCGCGCGCGCCGGGCGCGCGGTGCGCCGGGACGCCGGAACTTCGCGGCGACCAATTAGAAAAAATGTTAAGACGCGGGGATTGGCTGCTTACGTCACGCCTCTTTTTAATATGTTTATTACCTAGAAAACATTTAGAGAAAGACTTAAATTAGTTCCTTAATTAAGTTACATTCGCAACACCGGATTTTTAGGGTTTTTATTTCGAAAGTGAAAAACCAAGGTTTTTGCTATAAAAATTACCTCAAGACAGAAAAACAGTCTAAAGGGTATTAAAAATTACCTCCGAGGTATGGGGAACTATTTGGTAATTTGACGCTATCAAAAGATATGTAAAAGAGTACGAACTTGTTCAGCAGGAGTGGCTTGCAGTATAGCCCCCCCACAAGCCTCGTCCGCCGCTGAACACCACTCGCCGCCGCCCGCTTCCACGCCGAAGTGCACGCATCTGGAAAATAAAAGATTTGTGGTCACAATACCAGAAAGATCATCAAAGGGTGACAGTTTTTCAGATTATTTTTAAAATATCTATAATTTTAAAAAAGGGGTTTCCCTAATGACTTGACGTTGATTTCTGGGATATTCAGTCAGATTTTTTTAATTTTTTTTAGTAATTTTTTCAAGATCAGTGTCACGCCTGGTCGCACTTAAACGCCTTTTAGTGAAGTGGATATAAAAAAATATCCAAGAAAAAGTCACTTTGCCCATCGTCCTACAGAAATTTTACTAAATGTGCAACAAGTGATATTTGATGCAATCGAAGTAAATGTTGGCATTATTTAGATATTTCGAGACTAACTTGTTAGCGTGGTCGACGCGGATCTGCATATCATTATGTCGCACACAGTCCACCAGCAGTCGCTCCAAGTGGAAAAGGTCTTCCGTGGCAGCCAGCTCCAGCAGCCGAGAGAACTGAATGCACGCGTAGCACTGCGCCGTCTGACGGATCAGACGGACTAGGGCCACGTCGGTTATAGCATAGCAGTACTGGCCTAGGTCTGGAGAAAAAATTATAAATTATTATTCTATACTCCGCGTTTTTTTTAAATATAACGAATGGGTTCGCTCTTGACCACTATCTAGCCAAGACGCAAGATGTGGTCGAGGATGTAGCAAGCTCACCCAGGAGATGCCCATTCACTCGAACTTAAAAGAGACTTGGGTTATATGAGCTCGGAAATACAGACGCAGGCAGATAATTCCATTCCTTAGCTGTGTGCATTATAAAAGGTGAAGAGAAGCTATCAGTACGAATTTGAGGAATCTCGACAAGGTAAGGGTGGTAGCCCACGGTGCGTCTGGATGTCCGGCAGAAGAAAGGGAGGCGTCAGATAGGAAGGAGAAAAGTAGCTATGACGTTCAAAAATAGTGGGCACGACTCCTGTTTAGTATAATACAGCACAATGCCTATCTAATTTGGCAGGATTATGCCATTCGTATTACTTCGCCAAATGCAATGAAACCTGTGCCATAGTGAAATACTATACAAGCATTGTAAACACTTATTTTTAAGCATAAGAACCACTTTTTGCCTTCTTATATGAGGCGGAGTATAGTACTTTCTTCACTCTAGTATTCAATAGCGTTACGATTATGTCCTCCCTCTATTAAAACCGAGTTCGATGAATGGATTTTATGAATATAACACAATTGTTCCCTTCAGATACGTACTGGGCTCCTCCTGTAGTTGCGTCACGACTGACTTGACGTTGTGGCAAATGGTGAGAGGAT
The DNA here is from genome assembly GCA_949987775.1 of Aproaerema taeniolella. Lineage (NCBI taxonomy): Eukaryota > Metazoa > Arthropoda > Insecta > Lepidoptera > Gelechiidae > Aproaerema > Aproaerema taeniolella. Next base: position 9,392,402 of record OX465263.1, on the reverse strand, counting down.
CAAATTCCACCTCCATCCAGGAGTACAGCTGCTGCAGCTGTGGGGATGCTAATCCCACCACGTTCAGGCGAACCACGTCTGTTGAGGAACAAATAAAGTTGTTGTTAGTTGATAGCTCCCATTTCCGCATTTAGGCCTTAAAATGGCCTATTATGCGTCCGCCACTCCCACACATTCCAGGATTACGCGGGCGACTGTTTCATTAGCCTCTAGGCAGCCCCTAAATAGGGATTGTTCAAAGCACAGTGGCCCGATTATTCGTAAGGGGAATCAATAGAATAAATATAAAAGTGTGTTGAGAAATTTGGTTACTCTATGTGCTGCTGAGGGGAATTGGGTGAAATGGACTGATCACCCTTCTGTGCGGCATCCCTCTCTATACATAGATGGACGGGCTGATAATTTAAACATATTTAGTAAAGAATCAAAAAATAAATATTCCGGTTGCTGCCTTCAGGTCTAACAAAATCTAGTCCAACACGAAAGAAGAAGAAAAAATAGATAATTTTACCGGATAAAACAGTTTCTTTTTTCAAATCTTCACATTTTTTCTATCCTAAACTTGCTAACATCTTTAGAAACTTGTGGAAATTCGTAACGAACTCGCGAAGGGAAAGAATTCTAAAATCTATAAAAATCTCCAAAGATGTTGGGTTACCTTTGAGCAAGTTGGCACGAGTGGGCGGCTGAGCTAACCCAAGTAGCACAGCTAAGCGCTGCGCCTTTTCCAAAGGAGACTTGTCCGTCTCAACGAAGCGGTCGAACTCTGGGTGCTGGGACGGAAGGGGCACCGATAATACCGCTACTAACACACGGCAGGCCATCCTGTGACAAAATATTACAGTATTTTCATAATTCTGCGAAAAGATAGTGGATAAAAGCAAATACATCAAGCTAACATAATATCGATTTTGAACCTTCGCACGGTTATTTCTATCGCACGCGCCGTAAACAAACTGAACTATGGACTAGCTTTCTGCCCGGGACTTCGTTCCTGTGGGAATTTGAAAAAATCATGTAGCCTGTGTTATTCTAATATCTAATTAAGGTACATTTCTGCAAAATTTCATCAGAAATCCATTGTGTTTGTGTGAAGGAGTAACAAACATTCATCCATCTACCTTCACAAACTTTAGCATTTATAATATAAGTAGGATAGTATAGTTGTCTCTTCCAATCTATGGTAATAACGGAGCAATAAATCAACTTCATTTTTCGTTTTGAAAGAAAGTGGAGAGCTGTGAAAGAAACGTGATTTAAACAAATGGATAATTGAAAGACGAACAAATAAGTGGACCGTTATTTCTTAAATTTGCTATAAATACATACTTCTGTAATTCCTCCTGGGTTATATTCTTCTTCATCTCTCGAGACAGCTGGAACAGTTTCAGCAGAGCAGCGGCGTGGAACAAGCAATGTCCGGCCTTCCAGAAGACCAGCGCTAATTTCCCATAGTAATTGGCCATGGTCTTAGCTACGGGCGTCTTCTTAGACATGTTCATTAGGTTGTGGATGTCTTCGATTGCTTTGTAGGCTTCCTGTGGTACGAAATACATATGTGTAAATACATAATCATTTTTTTTAACGCATGCAAACGCGTACGCACATACACTTATGCAGTGAGTGCATGCATACTTTATACGCAAGCACAGCCGCAGAAATAAAACTTTCGAATTGGCGATTTTTTTGTTGCCAGTACAAAATGTTTATTCTATTTAATGCATTAGTTGCATGGCTTTAATATGATATTTGACTAGTTGGCCAATTAAACATATATTAAATATCAAAATGCTCGCATACTTTGCATAGTATCGAATTTGAAAGGAGTTGAGATGTAGAATTATTTATTTTTTAATACTGCAATAAAATTGTTTGAGGTCAAGAGTTAACCTATCTCACAATAAAAAAAAATATAAATAGTTTTAACCAGTATTTCATTTACTTATAACAGCAACTCATTTGAAGATCATTTGAGAACTAACACTGCGGTCATGAAGACTGTTTTAAATGTGAAAACTGACCTGCCAGAGTTCCATCTGGATGGCACTGTCAAGCTGGAACAGACGTGTCTCCAGGTTCAGCTGCTGTGTCTCCGGTTTCGTGATGCTCACATTGCCAGTTTGGACCTGGAGAGGAGAAACACTGTTAATTGAAGCTGGTAAGTGTATACTCGCTGCTAGTTTATTTTTATTTTTTTTATTGTATGAGGAAAACTTACAGCCTAAAATAACTAATTGCATACATAATTGATATACAAAGAAATGCGCTCTAAGGGCATTTGCCGCGTGTTACAGGTCCGTATTACAGAACGCGACTCAGACTCTGATCTAGACTTAAGTAGCAGTGGTCTTTGTCATCTTGATAGTGAGAGAAAGAGACAATCAATACTTAAGTATAGATCAAGACTTGAGTCTCCTTTTGTAATACGGGCCTGCGTGTTATAAATACTGCTATATCAGGAGCTATTTGACATGTAGTGTTTGTATAAATCGAATTAATTGCCCATGTGAGGTCACCATAAAATTTTTATATGTGACAAATTGTATTCTTTAGGCATACTCTCGCGTTTTTCTAGGTGTATACAAATCTACGGTTTTATTTTATTGGTAATTTTATTTAATACAAGGTGTAAAGGACAGCTTAGCAAATACTTAAATGGTGGAATCTACCTATAACTATCATCAGCTAAAGTAATTATTTTTTCCCGGAAACGTCATGTTATGGAGTTTTCATTATTTACTTACTTTGGCACTAAGCAACGTATCGCAAAACCGCGCCACGCGCGCGATCCCCCCGCGCCGCCCTGCTATCGGAGTGCGATATACATTGCTGGTTTTCGTGTTTTACGTTCTTATGATTGTTTTTTAATGTAAAATGGAGTGTATTTGATTAAATAATAAAAAAATTAAGTAGAAAATATAAAAAAACATGAGAAAAATGAAAATTTTCCGGAGGTTAATTCCACTGGAAAATAATTCAGAATGATTGCCTGAGTCCAGGGTTTCAGTTTTTGCTAAGCTGTCTTTTACACCCTGTATACCAAGGTATACCAAGGTCACACGTTGTGGGTCAAAAGAATTATTTAAACAATTAATAATCAGATGTGCAGATTTTAATTAACACAAATCTCGAACTGGAACGAGATCTGTCACGTCAAATCTGTAAAATAATTTCCCTCCGAGGCCTACCATCTCATAACAATGAACATTAGAAATGGGATTTTTATCGGAGGCAGATAATATATTTTCCATATGAATAAAACATAAGTATATATTTTCGCGTGGTTTTAATTTATTTAAAATTAAAGACCTGTGCTACTTGGTAACAATTATCACTCTAAATGTAAAAGAACTATCATAAATACAGATTACCTTATAAATGATGATTAAAGATCTGTTACCAACAATAGAAGACTTCTTACTAAGCCAGATGTGTTCCACGATGTCACATCATATACCATATTATTTCACAATCTCTTTAGTTGATTTGTAATTTCTTTATTATTTGTTCGCAAAAAATGTTTTACTTACCGTAGGCTTGCAGATGTCTTCAAGATGCTTCCTCAGCTTGTCACAAAGCTTGCGGAACTCAGTCTTGCGTGCATATTTGAGGCAGAACTGGAACGCCATACGCGCAATGTCATGGTACAACGTCTCTACATGCGCATTGGTACGTAGCAGCTCCAGGCATTGGCAATAAGATTCCCACAGGAATTTCACCTAGAAAGATTTTATGATTATGAATATCTGTAGGGGCAGCACAACCCCATTAGTGACAGTTACAGGTAGAAAACAGTCTAGCAAGAATACAGAATACCTATTACACAACAGAAGCAACACTCTATTATGCTACATAGACAAAATACTATAGTTTCTACTTTGTTTTCCATGCACAGATGACATTACATTCATACAAAGCTTAGAAAACCTTAAAAATATAATGAATGTGCAGACTTTACATAACACAGATTTCAGATGTAACGAGATCTGTCGTGTCAACTCTGCGATATAATTTCCCTCCGATGCCTACCATCTCATAACAATGAACATTAGAAATGGGATTATTTCGGAGGCACTACATAAAGTAAAATAATTTTTCGACAGAAAAGACAATACATACAAATTTTGAAAACTTACCCATGGTGTAAGAATGGTCCTATCAGAACGATCTTGAGCATCTTCTCCAGAGACAGCACTTAGCAAGATACTCTCAGGTGTAGCCAGGTTGTCAAGGTCGTCGGTTTCGATGACAGCTTGCGTAGACTGCGCGCGCGCGGCTTCTGTGCGCTCTTCGGCCATGCGGAGGTAACCTCTGCAAAATAATAAGAAACCTTTATTTTGAACCTTTGAATTATTGTGGAGCCCAAAGGGCGTATCATGGACTGCTGGGCCTACGCCTCTTTTCTGTACATATTGTTAAAGAATACTGTAATAAGTAGCACTTTCACATGAACCTAGTTTTCAAATAAACGGCTAAAGAAAGTCTTATTTTACTTCCATATCCTTTTATCTTTATCTCTGTCTGGCTTTTCATCATGTTGTGACTGAGTAATGGATCAAAGAATTATTTTATCACAGTGAGGACATAGGCTACTCTTCTGCCAACAAAGTCATAGGTGGAATAATTCATACTAAAGCAGGTGGTAATGGCAATACTTATGTGAATAAATCAGAAAAAAAACTTGGCCAATGGAGGCAATACAGAGTGAGATTTAGAGAATTTAAAGATACGTTGGCCTAGAGTCCTTCCAGTCTATTAGATAGCTATCAGATCTTAGTATAAGTTTATTTAAGCCACAAGTGTTGAAGAACAATTCGGCCAAAGTATTACAAGAACACTTTGAGTATCTCTTTCTTACATTGATGTCTCCTTGGGGTACAAATGTCTTCTAAAATTATTTAGAAACAGTGTCATGCCAAGGAAATTATCAAATGTAATGATTAGTGGGAGTAATGACAGAATTTTGCTACAAGAAACACAAAGATAATCTATACTAATATTATAAACAGGAGAGATTTGATTGTTTGTTTTTTTGCATTGAATAGGCTACTGGATCAATTTGAAAAAATCTTTCCAACCGTTATTTCTGCTTACCAAGATAATGCACACATGGACGTAATGTATTGTGAGATATGTATTAGTTAAAATTAATGGCAGATGGTACTTCATCATCATCATATCAGCCGCAAGACGTCCACCGCTGGAAATAGGCCCCCCCAGATGGTACTTAATTCATGTTTTCAATGAAAAAGAAGGACTAAAAATAAAAACAGTTTTATTACCTTATGACTTGTTCTAATGATCCAACATTTACTGATTGGAACATGTTTCTGTACTGGAAGAGACCTTCCTTCGCGATGTGGGATTTGCGAAGGTCTACACAAAGCTCCAGGTACTTGAACATGATTGGCTCCAGCACCGACTCTGACCAGTTGTAAGCCCATTTTTTGTTGCGGAACACCTCTTGCAGCGTGTCCAGAGCTCGGGCGGGCTTGTCCAAGTCCATAAACTCTGTACATGGTGAAAGACGAAACCCCGAATAATTGTTTGGTTATGTAAAAAAGTTAGTACCAATTAATGGTAGTTCAAGGTAATTTTTGAGATAAAACTGTAAGCATTGATAAAATAAGAAAGTCATAAAATGGACATTAGCTCAGAGAGATATTTATGGGTTGATAATTACGACAGAAAGGTCATAACGTCGCGTCGGCACATGCAACGTGGATGATAACCCAGACTCACACTCACCATTGGCCCTTTTCAGGGCATTTTCCGGTCTTTGACCGTATCGAGCCATGTTGAAAATTCACTAATCACTTCATTAAATCAATTTAGTTTTACAAAATTGGGCGAAGAAGAATAAAAACGAATTTATTCTTCAACACCGGTCTGTCAGGCGACATATGAAAATCAAAATGGCCGACTTTTATTGTTCGTTCCTTTTTGCTTCTAGTAATTACACTCATTTAGTGTAAGGGAGAAAATCTTTTCTAAAAGTAAATTTGTTGTCTTTGTCTAACACACCAATAATCACAGTAAAGTGTATAGAAAATTTTAGTGATGTCCAATCGCTTCTTTTCTCGGTACCATTTTGGTACCGAATTTATTAACTCTACTTTCCTGTGAAACGAACATGCCAAACCATAGACACACAAACTTTAACAGCTGTCAAATCTGTCACATCCATCTGGTGCTGCTGATTTTGATGTAGGAGTTTGATTCAGTGGGTTTTATTTATTTAAAATCTGGTGAATACACGGAAATACTAACAGTATCAGTATTACACAGTGCACCGGCAAATTTTCAGGGGTTTCTTACAACAGTTTTTGTAAGAAAAATACTGTAAATTCAACGTAACCTCAAATCATTATGAAGCTCTACACAAAAGTTCGTTTGTTTCGAAGTCCATATACAATTTGTTGCATTTCAAAGGAACAAGTGGCATTACCGGATGAACAGTACTACAAATCCATAGGTGTGAACACTGGGGACTGTCGAGAAATAGATTTAGACAACGGCGACTTGATTGAAAAAAGAAATCTTAAGTTTATCGCCAGTGCACTGTTCTTACAACCTTTCGTAAAAGAATGCGTGAATTCTCAAGTGTACAGACATAAAGTACTATCACACATGAATGAATTAAGCGGGAGCCCTGACAATGGTGTGGTGTTTTTGAAATTGATCCTAGAACCTCCAGATAAAGAAGTTATAGATTTCGCATGGTAAGATTTCTTATATTTATCTACAATATTAGTTTTACTTTACATACTGATTTAATTTACACTTGTAAATGAAATCCAAGGACTTCCGTGCTTGTATATTTTAGCATGTTTTGCAGATAATTCCATTGGTTTACACTAAGGTATGCTCTTTAAATTTTGTCAGTGACTGTATATTTTGCCCAGGGGTATCTGCTGCACAGAAATTGCAATAGGGTCTTTTTTAACCCCTTGGCTCAGAACGCGTATACATGTATACGTTCATTACTTCCTACCTTAAGCTCGGAACGCGTATAGATGTATACGTTAATGCTACCGTGTGAAATTGGTCGAATTTTATCTTTTCTCTTTGTCTAATGCTATTGGAGTTGTAGGTAAATAAGAGAGAGCATAAAGTATTCTTTATTTTGACGTATAATACTTGTGGTTTGTAATCTGTGGAAAAAAGTTTGGTTGTGTTGAAAAATAGCCTGAGAAGTAAGGATTTGTTCTAAGGCATTTGTAACTTTTATCTTTTAGGAATCTATAAAATTCATCAAGTATGTAGGTTGATACACTATTCATTCAACTTATTGTAAAGTACATTATATGTCTCGAAAGTATAAGGTACTTTTATACAATAAGGGTATGAAAATTATATTTCACCAATCGCTGTTTTAATTGGGATATTATGATAAAAACAATATCATAAAATGGATTCTTTTTGCAGAAAGTGAACTTATTGAGTATTTTCTGAGTAATAACCACTATTGTAAATGTCGCAATTTTGTTGTTAATACCTTTTGTTACCACACTATGATCATGATCACTAACCGTTTAGAAAACAAGAAACCCAATAACTTTATTTGTATATGTATTTATCTCTAAGACATACTAAACTGTTTTTTTAAAATTAATAAAGATATTTTTTTAATTAATAATCTGCAGCAGTAGCCACATGTTCTAATTATTAGAGTATTTGTTTTCTCTGATCTGCTTCAAGTTAATCTGAGGATAACAGGGCAGTTCTATTACAATTACTTAACACATTTATGTGAAATGGTACACCAGTCTCATAAGCAATTATTACATGTCCGTAAGGATTGAGGAGCCACATCAGATTTTTAAAAGCTGATCTCACCATCGAATAAAATTTAATAAACTGCTTGTCCTGGTTTCATTAATACGAGTATAATATGGTCACCCTTCACAGCAAAATTATGAAGAAATAGTTAAGTATTGTTTTTTCAGAATCCAAAATATATACACTGCTGAACTGTACAGATATATTTAGAAGACATTTCTGCTAAATGTTAATGTCTCTGGCTTTTGATATAAAAATAGAACGTCAGGATTGAGGAGCCAAAGAAAATTTGTTCACCTCAAAGTTTACTCTGTTTTACTATTTTATTCCTATACTACAAAATAAAACACACCAACTGCTAAATGATTATTATGTCGAAAATATTAATTGATCGCTCACTTTCTATAAAAATTCACCTCTTGAGTTTAGATTGAGGTGCCATACTAAAAGTATTATATTTTATGTAATTTCCGCACTACAGAAGCCAAATTTTTAGAATATACTATACATAATTGCTGCTAAATGATGCCAAATTTTCAAAAACATTCATCGATTACTCAATGAATTCCAGGTGGCTCCTCAATTCAGATGATTAGATTGAGGTGCCACTTTTGAATTAATATAACTAGTGATATATTTTGCTGCTAAATCCAGAATTCGTGCTGCAAAATCAGTTATTTTGCTGCTAAATAATGGTGAGATCAGCTTTTAAAAATCTGATGTGGCTCCCTAATCCTTACAAACATATTATTACTTGTTCAAAAAAAAACCTAGATCCAAAGATATTATGGTAAGCACTGCACGCTACATGTTTTCTTACCTGAAATTGAACTTTATTTACAGGAATGACAGAATATTAAGGCTGGTATGGACCAGGATTGAGATTGAGAATGCTTTCTCTTGGTTATCTACACTTGGTGGAGCTTATTCAGCATTGGGAGACTATTTTGAAGATTGTGTAAGTGCTAAGTACCTATTACCTAGATCTACTAACTAACTATAAAGAATAAATACATAAAGAATAAATATATGGGAATTGAAGTGGTTTTCATGGATGAAATAGATCATCACCCAATCCTTAATAATATTATAAATGCGAAAGTAACTCTGTCTGTTCATCTTTCACGCCCAAACTATTGAACCGATTTTGATGAAATTATGGTACAGAGATAGATTAGAGCCTGGGAAAGGACATAGGCTACATTTTATCCCACAGTTGGGCACGACATAAGGGATCATCCATAAATTACGTCACACGTTAAGGGGAGGGGAGGAGGTCGACAAAGTGTGACATTGTGTGACAAGGGGGTGGGAGGGGTCATAAGTTTCGTGACGTCACACTTGAAAACGACAAACTTAACCTCCTCAGTCCCAAGCACTCTTATTACGTTTTTTCTTTTGTTGAGACAATGAGTTTTGTGTTCCAAAAAAAACGCAGGCGGAAAGCTAGTTATTTATATTTTTTTCATACTTATGCTGTTGAAAAAGTTTGGAGTGTTTGATGCCCTGCCCATCATTTTTATTGAAGATTCTACCTACAATTTAATTTAAAATTTCTATTTGCTTAGCTGTTTTTGTATTAAAATGTAACTGTACCCTTATTTGTGTTGGAGTGCAATAAAGAATATTGTATTGTATTGTATTTTGTATGGATCTAATGTACTGATTGATGTTAAAATGATTTGTGGCATGAATAAAACACTTTTATAAATTTATTTTATTAATGTAAAGTCCTAAAGTAGGTAGAATAGAAAATTAGTAAGTTAGAATATAATGTTAGAAGAAATTAGGGTTGAATTAATTCCCTAAATTACAGTGAATTTCAAGTTTAAGGGGATTTCATATTGTATTCATTTTCCTATTACCTCTCTTATTCTTTTCTACATGCTTACAGGCAGAAGAAGCGGGCAGGATATCAGTACGGCAGTACAAACTATCGAAAATGTTGGGAGATGATGCTCTGGCTGCCCGAAGCTGTTTGTATTCCGCCTTATCCCACTCCCAGAAGGGAAACTTATCATTATCCCGACGTATTGTAAGAAGAGTCGCTGCATTTGGACAGGCAACACATGATAAACGACTGATACGTATGTGTCAGGGTGTATGGGCAAAGTTGAAATATTTGAGGGAACTCAAAAAAGCAAGTAAAAATTGTGGTAAAGAAAACGGTGTGGTGGATAAATAATATTTTGTTGTGTGGAGTTGCTATGGTTTTGGTGCTGAAATTGACTAAGAGTTTCCTAAACATGCCATTCTGTGCCAGCTGATCAATGATTACGAAGCAAATTTGCATCCAAAATTGTTTTATTCATTACAACATATGTGGAGTAAAAAGAGGCCTTAAATAATAATTACAACAATTAGCTGCATAATTTTTTTAAGTAAATTACATTTTGTAGTAACAAATGCGAAGTGACCTAATAGGCCAGTCAACGAAAAAGTATAGAGGGGATAGTTTCCGTAGCTAGAGCGCATAGTTTCAGAGATATATCCGAAAAACCAAAAAATGGGACCTTCAACCTACCCCTAACAGCTACAGGCGGGGACTTTTGATATGTTTACCTCCTAACTAGTCCAAACAAAGTTATGTAGTCAAAAATGGTGTTCCAAGTGTTTCCCTCTATACCTTTTTTTGAGCATTCGTTGCCTGGCCTTAATGTGACTTTGCTAGAATTAACTGTGATTAAAAAAGCTTTTGTCGGTGTCTGTCACAATAATAAATTTCACCAAAAAAAATTGATAATTAGTATTTCCTCTACATAGCATAATGTAATACCAAATTAGTAAAGTACCTATCTTTTACTGCAATTTTTAATTAAAATTACAGGTTTGGACGAAAAGTCTGGTATTGTTTTCTGTAGATTAATTAGCGTCCAAGCAGGAATGTCAATATGTTCTGAAGTATAGTGACCACCTGATTTTTCGCCAGATAACATATAATAGGCGTTTTTGTATAATGTATACTTACCAACATTGGTACATTCTTATTTAAGACATAGCTTTTTATTTATGAGGAATATTTTGTGTTTTTTCTGAGGTTGTAGGTTTTCAAGTATTGTTCAGAATATCGGAAACATTGTTGTGTACATATTATATAACTTATATTTTTAGTTCTATCACTTGTTAGAATTGTAAATAAACTTTTTTCATAAAACATTTATTTTAATTCGATGAAAGATATGTGAAATAAAATTAGCAATGTAAGTTGGCTTCTAAAAAAGAAAAAAAAATGAATAAGTGGCAGCTACAAAAACTAGTGGAAGGTATCAACTGGTAGCAAGATTTCTGATTTGGCGACACAATTTATTTTCATATGACAAACATTTATGGCAGTGGTCTGCTGGGTCATACATAACATCTTAGTGTCCTTTAGGCACTTTAAGTCTTATTACCGACATGTCCAGTCTGGTCATTAAGTCTATTTCCTTGGACGTCTATTCCTCGAATGTCCGTTACCCTGAACGTCCGCTTCCTTGAACGTCCACTTCCCTGAACGTCCACTTCCTTGAACAACCACTTCCCTGAGCGTCCACTTTATTGAACGTCCACTTCCCTGAACGTTCACTTCCTTGAACGTCCACTTCCTGGAAAGTCCACTTTGAACGTCCCTTCCCCGGTTTATTTTTATGTTTTAAGATCTTTCTAGTCTAGGTATAAGGAAAAAGAAATATTTCTCAAGTTTAATAGGTCTTAAGTACATTTTTTATTCAATTCAATCAAATTTTTTATATGAAGGAAAAAAAAATATTTCGTTCATAATAAAAAATAAAAAAATGTTATAAAAAACTTACCTATGCTAATAATAACATTCCTATATAGGGTGACATTATAATCGCCAGCCCAAATTTTTACGGTGTCAGTAACGTTGATAGAACGTATACTGTGTTTTTTATTCTCAGAGACTAAATTGACATCTACAAAAGTCAAATTTACAAATAATGTAAAGATTATTTGTAAGTTTGACATTTGCATATGTCAATTCAGTCTCTGAGAATAAAAAACATAGTTTAAATAAGGAGGAAAAAAATTTAAACAAATTTAAGTCACTTATAATAACACCCTTTTTTTTGACGGGGGTTAAAAATTGTCAAAATTCATTTTTTAAAGATGTTTTGCCTCGTTCAGTTTTTACTACTTATTTTACTTAAAAATTGTATGAGTTCGGCTCAAACTATCAACCTTAGAATAGAATAATTGTTAATAAATTACTTATCGAATGGTTTAAAAATAATTTCTATTATAACAGAATATTTAACTTATCACACTGAGGTTTTTCGAAGTTAGGAAAAAATTGAGTATTTTAAGGTCGCCTTTATAGCTCAACCTGAGTTGGTGTACCTCTTCATTTTGTTCCGAAACAATTTCAAAAATTCGTAATTTTATTTTAATTTTGTTTTGTGGTTCTTCTCTATCACTAACTCTATAACAGCGAATGGGCGTTTTCCCACTGGACGGCACGGCGACGGCGACGGCGAGAGTGACAGAGCTATACTAGGAAGCAAGTATCTCTGTCACTCTACTACCTACCGACTACCGATTTCTTGCTTCCTAGTATAGCTCTGTCACTCTCGCCGTCGCCGTCGCCGTCGCCGGTGCCGGCCAGTGGGGAAACGCCCATTGCATACAATACATAGTAATATACGTTCAAAGAAGTGGACGTTCAAGGAAGTGGACGTTCAGGGAAGTGGACTTTTAGGGAAGTGGACGCTTAAGGAAGTGGACGTTCAGGGAAGTGGACGTTCAAGGAAGTAGATGTTCAGGGAATGGACGTTCCAGGAAGTGGACGTTCGAGGAATGGACGTTCAAAGAAGTATACTTAATGACCAGACTGGACATTTCGGTAATAAGATTTAAAGTGCCTAAAGGCTGTGTTCCAAAATCGTCATACTCTTTGAAGGGTTTCTATACTTGATATTGGCAAAATCACGATTGTGGGTGCCATTTTTCCAAGAAATTCAAAAAAATATATTGCACACTAAAATCTATTCAGTAGTTTTTGCGTGAAAGAGTAACAAACATCCATTTTGCGTTAATAATAAAAGAAAGGTGAAGAAACCAATTTACCACTGAACGATAAAAGGTTTATACCGAACTTAAAATTGTCAATCAAAAGTTAAAATAAAACATATTTTATCAAGAGTACAAATACATATATTTTTAAATACATACATAGGATGAAATGTATACAAGTAGTGAGTAACGTAGATGAACAAAAAATAATGCAAAATCACTGTACTACGAACTAGTTGAACAAACGAATGAACACATACAAAATGTATATTAAATTAAGATTATACATATAGTTATTTTTAAATCTAGTCTTACTGCTAATGTATAGCACTCGGTGTGGTAGAAACAAAATGAACATATATTTAAATAAAAAAATAAAATGTAGTATTATAGTATATAGCCTAATCAGGAAACTAAGGTGTCGCATTTAACATGATTTTGTAATGGAAAACGTAGTTATACATTTAGCCACAATATAGCGGATTTTTTTCTGGTCAGGCTATTTTTATTATTTTAGAATACATACACAGACCTTTAATAACTAATAAATTCGCTGTACAATGACATTAAAAAGGCATGATATAATTGAGAAATATTCACACAAATTCGTTTTATCTGACATAATTTATAACACTGTTTGACTGTATAAAGCCAGACACGATTGCTTTCAATACAGAAATTGTTGTTGACAAAAAACGTTGAATTCAAAAGAAAATATTGCTGCAATAGTATTCTAGTATGGTGGAAAGAAAACAACAGGATCGTTTTAAAACGAAAACTACTAATAGAATCGTTTTAAAACCACCAATAGAATCGTTATAAAACTACCGACAGGATTGTTTCAAAACTTTCAATAAAATCGTTTCAAAACTACCGATGGATCGTTTTAAAACTTTCAACAGGATCGTTTCAAAACTACCAATATGAACGTTTCAAAACTTTCAATAAAATCGTTTCAAAATTACCGATGGATCGTTTCAAAACTACTAATAGGACGATGGATCGTTTTAAAACTACTAGTAGGATCGTTTTAAAAGTACTAATAGGATCGTTTAAAAACTACCAATATGATCGTTTCAAAACTTTTCAACAGGATCATTTCAAAACTTTCAATAGGATCGTTTCGTAAACAATTTTCGTGTCGGGCTTGTATAAGGCTATTAACTATTATTAATTTATTATACAAAGTAAAAATTTTCAATGCCACCTGGAGGGAAAGTACTCTTAATACTAAAGACAAATTTACTCAATAGAACCATTCCTTTTTATTTTTATAAAGAGACAAAACTGCTATAAAAGTATATAAGGTATTAATATTTGTATTTCTGCTGGTTCTATATCCGGGTGTCGCAAGCGTATTTTTAAAAATCTTGAAATCTAGTTTGGTTTCTTTTTAAAAGTAAAGAAATGGTTCTATTAATAAAAAAATCTATCTTCAGTATTGAGAGTATTTTCCTTCTAGGTGATATAAAAAAATTCTAGCCTGTATAGAAAAAGATTTTATTCTTTACAGCAAACTGGGCAAGCGAGCGTGCCCATTGGATCCCAAGCCGGTAGTACTTTTGCTTCTTGCTTGAACACCTCTAGAACTTCTTTAGGCACGTACTTCTTGTCTACTGCCACCTAGGTAATAATTATAAAAGTTATATAATTGTTTGCGAGGGGGAAAATAACTTACTTCGATAAAAATCTAAGTACACTTTTGAAGGAAAATTTAAATTTGTTTTGTTCATACATAAATAAAGGGGACAAAAAATAATCTCTCCAGAAATTGGCAAAAGAACTTGTCATTTATTGAAATTAAACCAATTGCGTCAATATGACAGCTTAGCAAATAAATGGTCGAATCTGCCCATACGTAACTAAAGCCGGCCAAAATAATTCAGAATGATGTTCTGAATTCAAGGTTTCAGTTTTTTCTAAGATGTACTACACCCTGTATAGTTTTTTATTTTTTTTATTTTTTATTATAAGATGGGTTAACTCTTGACCTCAATCTTGACCTTGGTCGACGATGGAGCGAGTTAACCCAGAAAATGTCTATAAAGGCACTGGTACTCCCACGCACCGACGGAACACAGCAAGCTGTTTGGCGTCGGACTTCGGTAGGAGGGTGGTCGCGAACCAGACGGCCCTTTACAGAGCCTACCACACCGCATGAGACCATAGGACGACACCTCAGATTCAGAAAATAATGAAGTGTCGTTGCCTGGGATGGATTACTAGGAGGCAGGTCTTATTTGTGTTTCCTTAGTCGCCTCTTACGACACCCACGGAAAGAGATGGGGTGGTGTTATTCTCAACCGATCACCACACGGTTAAAAACAGGTTATAGTGTGAAAGTTTAAGCGTCATAGGGCCCGTATCACAGAAGGATACTCAAGTCTTGATTTATAATTAAAGTATTGGTTGTCTCTTTCTCTCGCTATCAAAATGACAAAGACGACTGCTACTCAAGTGTAGATCAGCGTCTGAGTAGCGTTCTGTAATACGGACCATAGTGTGCATGTTCAAGTTACCTCAAAGACGAACTCTCTGAACCAAGGCTCCGTCAGCAAAAGGTATCCCTTATCGAATTCCTTGTCACTATATGAGTTTTCTACTCGGAATTTCATTGGGTTGCCCTTATCCTGCGATTAAAAAATAACATTATTTTACTCGATTTTGAAAGAAAAGGAGTTGGGCTTTTTAATTATCTTGCTCATAAGATGCTGTTTACTTTAATAATAATATCCTTTACAGAAAACTTTTATTCTGCTTCAGCTAATGACAAAAGAATACTGAAGCGCTCGTTGCTGATCTCAGCCAACCAGTGAGTTTACGCAACATACATAGATAGGTGATCAAAGTGGAAATATATCATAAGCGTTTCTGTGCTTCGAAGGGCACGTTAACCTGTCGGTCCCGGCTGTTGTCGATTGACTACAGTCGTTAAAAACACGTCGGAAGCCTTTTGGCGGTTTTAAAACTCTGACACCGGGTTAGTCGAGTTAGCCACGCCTTCTCCTAGATTCGATCCATCGCTATATCAAAATTCATAAAAATTTGTTCAGTGCTTCTAGCGTGAAGAGTATACAGGGCTTTAGGTATCTCTCTTTCAACCT
Source organism: Aproaerema taeniolella (assembly GCA_949987775.1). Classification (NCBI taxonomy): domain Eukaryota; kingdom Metazoa; phylum Arthropoda; class Insecta; order Lepidoptera; family Gelechiidae; genus Aproaerema; species Aproaerema taeniolella. Next base: position 9,376,506 of record OX465263.1, on the reverse strand, counting down.
CTGGGGTGGTTAATCAGTCCATGAAACTGAACAACTTTCCCAAGGAACATAGGTCAAATTACGAAAGAAAAATTTTGAGTTCCCACACAAATTTCATCAGCATGTGCATTTTTTATGGGAGATCAAAAATTTTTTTTCGTAGTTTGACCTATTTTCCTTAAGGAAGTTGTTCAGTTTCATGGACTGATGAACCACCCGAGAGGTTGAAAGAGATTTACTTAAAGCCCTGTATAGAGTTGAAGAGTATACAGAAATATAGAGTTGCTTTCTTTCGCATTTACAATATTAGTAGGGATTTCTGCCTACCCCACAAGGGGCATACCACTTACGTCAGTGCCGACTGCTGTGAAGACCATAGCGTGCGTCATGCAGGAGTCGCCGTAGAGCAACCGGTCCGCCTTCTGAAGGCCGATCTGAACCTCTGTGTTAAATACTAGTCGGTAGTCTTGTCTGCAATTAGAAACATACCATGATTTTAAACTAAAGAGAATGTCAAATGACTGCTCAAACAATGTTCGACCATAAGAATCAGTAATTCAACCAATCGCGCGTGTAACCTAAATTAGACTCAACGAAAACCGCAAAATAATACGATAGTTTGAAAACTCTGACACCAGGATTAGCCAAGATCGCCACAAACTTGACTATACCTACACGATAAGAAGAAGGCCGATAGCACTCAGATTTTTATTTATTAGTATTAATAGATGTAAGCAATATATATAGTCATGTTTTATACAAATAAATCAGATTCAACAACAAATGAAGGTTGTTTTGGTCTCCTCACGTAATTTTTTTTTAAACAGCCCATATACGTACGTCCCCACCGAGGGGCACGGGCCTCCCTTCAAAATACGAAGGGGATTTAGGCCATAGTCCAACACGCTGGCCCAATGCGGGTTGGTGGACCGCTCGTCTTTCGAAAATTTTCTTGGACGGGCGGGTTTCATCACGATGTTTTCCTTCACCGTTGAGCAAGTGATAACTAGAAATCCGTACATAAATCCGAAAAGACGAATTTAGTGGTACAGGCCCGCACCAGGATTTCAACCCACGACCTTTGGATTACAGGTCTGGCTCATTACCAACTGGCTATCTCATGTGTATGCCCTCTGAGGGACCAAGTCGGGAAATGTGCTTTTGAGTTCATACGCTTTCAGCAGGTCTCTTAAAAGAAATGTAGGTGATGGGGAAAATTTGTAGGTGTTATAGGTAGAACGCCAACAGGGTCGTCCTGCAATGGATTAAGGGGCATAGCGGTTCCATAGGTAATGATGCGGCAGATGAACTGGCTAGAAAGGGATCAAACACCATCTTGGCAGGCCCTGTGCCAACCATCCCGATTCCATTTAGCCAAATACGGACTTGGATCCGAGCACGCACCCTTATGCAACACAAAGACAGGTGGGACAACGTAACCACTTGTCGGCAGTCGAAGGAAGCCTTTACAGGACCCTCCCCGCGTCTGACGCGCAGACTGCTAAACCTATCCAGAGATAACCTACGAATAATGGTGGGTACCCTTACGGGCCACTGTGCTCTGAACAAGCATTTATTCGTACTAAACGTCACCGACAGTCCCCTCTGTAGGGGCTGCTTGGAGGCTGATGAAACAGTCGCCCATGTAATCCTGGATTGCATGGGAGTGGCAGAACACCGGGCAAAAATCCTTGCAAACATTAGGTCGCTCCGCGAAGCCTGCGAAATCCCCAGGAGGATTCTGAGCTTCTGGACGGAGCTGAAGTGGCTGGAATAACCACTGACCCACACGCATAATGGGCCACTTAAGAGCCTACATGCGGAAAATGGGAGCCCATATCACTTATCACTTAGGTAGAACGCTACAACTCACTGAATGTGGTCCCTCACCCGAGCGCTGTGGGGTGTCATATTACTGAATCTGGGCAATATGAACGATCATGATGAATGGCAATATTTAGCAGATAATTTGTAGGGCTACATACATAAATAACAGCTCTTGTTAATTAATAAACACAAAGTAAATCCAATGCTATCTCTCGTCATTAGGAGTAATTCATGTGCGCCTGTGTCGGTGGGGGCTGCACAACCTGTGATGGTTTCTTTGCTTTGAATCAAATCGATCGACAGTGGAATATATTATTTATGAGTTTAAAAAAACCCGAAAAAGTTATGTCAGTTACTTTTGACTGATACTTACGCGTCCAAGTCTTCCAGTCCGTTCTTCCTCTCGAATCTCTTGGATACTTCGCAGCCGAACCACACCGCCTCGCCGCCCTGTATACTGTCCTTTACGGCCCTATAACATTGACACTCTTTCATAAATTGTCACAATTTGTATTTTTTTTTAAAAGTCATCCCTTAAATGTTTTTTAAGAAGTCTGACGATTTAATTTTGAAGTTGTGACAGAAGCTTGTCAATTAAGACTTTAGACCTTGTTAGGAAAACTTCTTGATTACCCTAACTAGTTCATCAAAATAAAACCTCAGTGTGGGCCTTTGAGTGCGTAGCGGTTTTAATTTATTTATATGAGTGGCATTTTATACTTATACAACCCTAATTTAAAAAAAAAAATTCTTTCGGGAAATGCAATGGAATTTATGTCCATACGGCCATTTAGCCTGCATAAGCTCCTCCCATTCTCCATAAAACGATAGTGTTTTGTTTACGGAGAACTATGGCGGCGAGAAGCACTGTCTCGGGATCTTTTCGGAACCAAACGGAGCTGATATACTGTATCATTTTAATTCTTTTTTTGTTAATTTACTGCACATACACTTTCACTATTACACATTAAATCATTTTTTAATAAAGAAAACAAATAATCCCTATAACCCTTAATAAATAAAGTTACATACACATATTACATACTTACGCTCATGCCTGTAATCCCATACGGGGTAGGAAGAGCACCAGTGGTTCAGAACCACTTGATGCCAAGTTTGATATCAATTCAGAAGATTATAAGATGAAACATGATGTAACAAGATGAAACAATACAGCAAAACAGTATATGTATAATAATAAATAAATTTAAAAAATAACACTCTTTAGTGTTTCCCTCGGAACACACTAAGAACCCATGACCCGAGAACAAATATCTGCTTTTTCACAAACATTTGCCTCGACTGTAATTCGAACCCAGGACCTGTCGATCAAGAGAGGCGGCGCCACTACCACTCTACCAAACCGGCGATACCATGCCTGGAAAGAGTTGGCAGCTGGTACATAATATGTTTTTCTTTCACTTCCAGTCCAGTGTGGAAGTTTAAAAAAATTGTTCATTTATATTCAGACTTACTTCATTAAAACCTCAATAGGCTGGTTGTTGTAGGCGGTGGGCCGTCCACCAACCACGTTGCCGAGGCACTGCAGTGTGTACAGGTTGCCGAACGGATTCTGCTGACGAGGGTCGCTTACTAGGCACACCTAAATCAAACAAACCAACTTTAAATCAACATTTTAAAGATACAACTCTAAAATAAAAAAAACTATATTTTTTATTGAGTTGGGTTAACTCTTGACCTCAATCTTGACCAAGGTCGTAGATGAGGTCGACGATGGAGCGAATTAACTCAGAAAATGCTAATTAAGGCACTGGTATTCCCCGCACCGACGGAACACAGCAAGGTGTTTGACGTCGGACTTCGGTAGGAGGATGGTCGCGAACCAGATGGCCAGACACAGAGCCTACCACACCGCATGAGACCATAGGACGACACCTCAGATTCAAAACAAGCTTTTTACCATATAGGATCAAAGTAATCGTCAATACGAATCAAACTAACCCAAACCCGATGGGGTTGTATCGTTTTATTGCGGAGTTCCTACGACCATCTTTCAGCTTCAGCATCAGATCATATCTATGTCATCATAATATTGCATTGTCACGCGATATACATAATAAAAATAAAAAATAAACGCTACACACTCAAAGGCCCACACTAAGGTTTTCCCTTGTGTCGTGGGTCCCTCGGAACACACATAAAGACAAACACAAACACCCATGACCCGAGAACAAACATCTGCTTTTCACACAAATGTTTGCCCCGACTGGGGATCGAACTCAGGACCCGCCGATCAAGAGGCAGCGTCACTACCACTCGACCAAACCGGCCGTCGTAAGCATGCAAAATTTCAGCTCAATCAGATACCGGAAAGTGGGTCAAATTCAAGTTGCAAGATTTCATTAGAGACACCGTGACAGGTGAAACTAAATAAAAGCTTGTAAAAAACAATACATATCTTTGTTATAAATGTAAAAGTGTACAGAGGCCAGCACATCAGGTTAAATTCATTGAAAAAAGTTTCTTATCGCAACAGCACAGTGCACGCATAAGTAGCTTGACGTGTGGCTCCCTGTACTTGTTTCAGAAAAAAATGAAGTGTCGTTGCCTGGGATGGATTACTAGGAGCCAGGTCTCATGTGTGTTTCCTTAGTCGCCTCTTACGACACCCACGGAAAGAGATGGGGTGGTGTTATTCTCAACCGATCACCACACGGAGTGATAACTAGAAATCCGTACATAAATCCGAAAAGACGAATTTAGTGGTACAGGCCCGCACCTCGCGATTACTAGTCTGGCTCGTTACCCACTGGGCTATCACCGCATTCCCATCCTCTACAAAAAAAAAATATTCCTAACCTTGTCGTCAACGTTGAACAGTGGGCGTACGTAATGGTTGTAGAACTCTTGAGGCGTTACGGGCCCCATGCAGTGGTACGCTTTCTCCTTGTTGTAGAACTCAAAGGTGAACATTTCTGGGGGCGTGCCTGTGAAAATATCATCAACATACGGAGTTACTTAAAATTAGCGAAACTGATGTAGATGATTTTCTTCTATTCTAAGAGAAATGTGTTGTTACGTTGTCAAAATAAGCAGTGGTATTACTACTTTAAATTTTCGCGATTTGAACACGTAATTTAATACTGAAACGGGTCTAAAGTTAAAAACGTAATATATACGAAAATTTAGACTCGTTTCAATATTAAATAAAGTGGTATTACTGTCAATTAAAAATGCAGTTGGTATTTCCTGCAAATTTTCGATGAAACAGTTAGGAAAATTGAAAGATTTTTGCTTAGCAACGGAACTGCATGCATAACTCGCAATACGCATGCATGTTACTCGCGTATGACGTATCGTATACGTAAATGCGTGTGCGAGTACGCAACTGCTCGCTCCGATTATACGGACACACAATTACACGTTCTTTATTTACAGTAATAGTTCATTTATTTACGCAGTAAACTTAAAGGTGAGGCTGTACTGTAGGGTAAATCCCATTTGTTCTATGGAACATGACGTCATCGGACAAAATGAGACTTTTTTTTCCTTCTTTGTTCTATGGAACTACATACTAGCATTTCACCCGACTTTTCGTATTAGTGACGACATAGAACAAAATAGGAATCTATTTTTCCAAAATTGTTCATGTTCCTAATCTCTGGTTGAATATCAGATCTTCGTACCAAAACCTACAAAGAAAGGTGTCAGACTTCGGCATCAAATACAATCTAAAATAAAATGGTAAACATTAGTAATAGGCTGTTTTCCTTCAATGTCACGAAGACAATGTCATTGTCATTACTTTCCAGAATCTTTCGAGTGACCAGTTTGATAATTGTTATAGAGTTTTGATATCTTTTAAAGAGTCTCTATAAACTTGTTCTATGGAACATGTTGGAAAAAAGTATTATATGTCCTATAGAACAAATAAAACTAAAAAGTCTCATTCTGTCCGATGGCGTCATGTTCTATGGAACAAATGGGATTTACCCGTACTGTACATCAAAAAACGGCGAAACAACAATGAGCACTGATATTCGTACAATGTAAACCTGTGATATAGAATCCCACCCTGATCATCCGGTCAATTTACCTAAAAAAAAATTTTTAAAATCTTATCTTGTAAAGCTGTAACGGACGCTCAGTACGAGTGCCATAAGAATGGTTCTAGGGCATCTACTCTGTGCAATCTACGATTGACGGATGACCGATAATTGCCACTACCTATCACTCATCTGTACAGCAAAATACAGAGATGTACTGATTTTAGACGCTCCAAAATTTCGGTTGTAGAGACTCAGGATTAGTCACGAGCGGCGTTGCCAGTCTCACAGACGCTTCTTAAATTAAGAAGTAGGCATTTATAACCCGCACGTATTAACTTAAGACCTGGGCCGACGACGTCACTTCCAATGTACAGAGGCCAGCGTATCAGGTTACTCTATTTTCATTGCAAAACAGCTCTTATCACAACAGCACAGAGTGCACGCGTGTGGTAACCTGAGTTGCGGCCGTCCGTACAGTGTGCAAAATGATAAAATATCGAAAAAGATAAACAAAGATATAGATAGCATCTTTGTTACGGATACGTGTCTCGACTCTCGTTATTTTAGCATTTTGCACACCGTACATTGAAAATGACGTCATCGGCCCGGGTCTCAAGTTAATTCGTACGGGTTATAATGAGGTCCCACCTTGCCAAGAACTCTGGAAATAAGATAGGTCATACCTAAGCACGTGGCGACGATGTTGTAGATGACTACCATCTGCTTGTCGATGCTGCACTGAATGTCTTTGTCGGAGGCTTTGGCGGCGACCATGTCTCGGAGCTCCTTGGCAAACTCGCGCAACTAACAACAGTGTAATTTAGGTCCATATTAAAAGAAGAGACTCAAGTGTTGATTAACTGCCTCTTTATCTCACTATTAAAATGACAAAGACGACTGCTACTTAAGTATAGATCAGAGTCTGAGTCGCAAGTATAGAAACAAAACTAGCAGCTAAGTAAGTCAATAGTATGGCGGTAATTTCCAATTATCCGTTAGACTTGGTCACTGGCTTATCGCGGTTGTCGCTTTATGTTTTTAATCAGAGTCTGCTTTGTAATTTTTTTGTACAATAAAGGTTTTACATACATACACAAAAATGTTACGCGCCTAAGAACAGTAACTTAACACACACGGGTATCTAAAATAGGAAGATCAGCTTACTTATTTGAGAATAGAAAATTACGAAAATTGCATCATGTTTCATCTTATAACCCTCTGAATTTATATCAAACGTGGCATCAAGTTGTTTTAAAACCACTTATGTTCTGCCTACCCCAATAGGGATAGTGGGCGTGAGATTATGTATGTATGTAAAAAAATACGATGAAGAGGCTAAGACACTAAACTGTTACTCGTGAATCTTATAAGCTCTCTTTAAAAAAAAAAAAAAATCTGTCTATTGATAAGCAAAATCTTTATCCAAGTAGCTATCTTTCTGTCTACTCTCTTACCTTGGTCTTGATGAGCGCGTTCATATGCAGACTGCGTCGCGAGCTAAATGACTCTGGGAATATCTTCTTTGGCACCACTCCGTACTTGTTCACCAGGTTCACGATCATGTCCCACTGGCCCCCGTCGTTTATGGGGTCCTGGTACAAATTTACTGCGTTAGAATAGAAAATAACAACTGACTTATAGGTTGTAAAGTGGCGCTACGAAAACTGTTACTATCACACCAACTTCTTTAAATGTAACACCGTCCTTGTTTTTCGTAAAAGAAACGGAAAGTGACAGTTTGATATTTAAAGTAGCATTAACTTTAATTGACGTCTCTGCAACTGCGTGTAGGTAGGACTACTACAAAACAAACAAGCTCAAAGATGGATTTGGATGTTTGGTGGGTAGATTGACAATGCCCTAACACTTTGTCATGCAGGTCTCCTAGGTCTGATTTATTTATTTAAGGCGACTACAGCACCTAAATTACGATTTTATGATGCGTAGATAAGGATGACACACTGCATTAATTCGAAGAAAAAAAATACTACGGTAATATTCAGGACATAAACTAGATAAGTAGTTTGCTGAAAACATGGCTCAGCACTTTTGGTTCGATAGAAAAAGCTCACAAAGTCACTTCTAAATATCAATATTGTGTATATTTTAAGCTGTAAAAACGATAGTAAAATGCACACAGGAACTTGAATTTGCTATCAAAATGTTCGTGATTGAACACTCTCGATAAGTAGTTAACGCATTTTTAGATTTAAGTTGTTACCTTTCCATAAATCTCATTTTTCTAACTTTCGAACATGTTTTTACGCACGCACGCTTTCATAGTCCGTAAACTTCGTGTATCGACACTGTTCGCGCTGCCGGCCCAGGCCTGTTGAGAGACGGAGATGGCACTATTTCTATGTGTGCTGCCTTTATCGGGTGCTGTAGTCGCCTTAATGAAAAATAAGTTCGCTCTCGACCACAATCTAGCGCTGAAGCAAAGCTGTGGTCGAGAGGAAGTACCAAGCCCACCGAGAAGAAGCTTATTCACTCGAAATTTTTACTTTCCATTGGTTCCACAATAGCTAAGGCCAACTCACTTAGTCCATAAGTTTAACTTCATTGTGAACTTGTTTGTTGGTCTTTAATAAACTAAAAAACCTTAAGAAGTTCGGGCTATACAAAATTGGAAACAGAGATTGGTAAGGTTTCGGTTTTGTATCCATTCTTATCGCACCTTCAGGCGCCAGGGGTCTACTTAGCAAATAGCCAACTTCTCATCTTATCTACTTCTCTGTTAGACTACTTCGCAAATGGCCTTAGCAAACAGCCCATTTCTCATTCAGCCTACTCTCAAAGTGACTACTTCGCGTACGGCCTACTTGTCAATAACAATTTTCCACGTCAAAAACGTAAGTCACCGACTTCAATCCCAAATAATTTTGTTACAGAGATCCCATACTCCTAAACCATTTATCATCAGCTTCATCATCAGCTCAGCAACATCAGATGGTGACCATTAGATGCAAAAATCTACATAGATTAAGATAATTTCTGATAAACAGTGTATATGCCTACAAAATTTGAGGGTTTCCCTCGATTTCCCCAGGATCCCATCATCAGATCCTGACCTGGTGACAATGGGACCACCTCTGACGTATGACCTACCAAATAAAAAAAGAATTATTCAAATCGGTTTATAATTGCCGGAGTAATCGTGTAACAAATAAACAAAAAAAATACAGTCGAATTGAGAACCTCCTCCTTTTTTGAAGTCGGTTAAAAAAGTAACAAAGTACAAGTACGATTTGCAAATAAGGAACGACGTTTTTTTTTTAGTTTAAAAATTGTAATTAAAGTAGGTAAGTAAGTGATTATAATAGAATTAATTATAATTATAACACTAAGTGTTTAAAACTTTAAACGCAAGTAAACTACCGTCTTCAAAAACTCTTGAATCTGGATTTCGCCGCGCTTTAATTGCTCCATGACTTTATTCAACTTCTTATCAAAATTTATGTCGCAGTTTCTGCGATTTTTCTTCATTGAATAGAACAAGATTCGGTTACATTGAATATCGTAATGTTTAGCTTCTTTCCGTAATTAAGTTGCTTACAGTACAAAAAGAACGTTTCAGAATAAAGTAGGCAGTCTGCGAAGTAGTCACCTTGAGTAGTAGGCTGAAAGAGAAATGGGCTGTTTGCTAAGTAGGCCATTTGCGAAGTAATCTAACAGAGAAGTAGGTATGATGAGAAGTTGGCTATTTGCTAAGTAGACCCCTGGCACCTGAAGGTTATCGCATTGGTGTAGCAAAGACCATCTTCTTAAACCTAAACTAGATGACATCAAAGTGTAATATGTATAACATGTAATCTAATAGGTATACACAGCAGCTTTATAGACGTAGGTAGTTAATAGATTCGCGAAGTTTACGATTTCATTATTATTACAATAAGTTGTTACCACGTTACATAACGCTAGCTCATTGTGTTATCAATTTTCCTGTAAATACTTAGCGACGCGCCACATTTATAAATATGAACCGCAGAAACATGACATAGGTATTCTACAAGTATGTATGAATTCGTATATACCTAAATAGTACTAGCAAGCACTTAGTCAATATCAAACAACTAGTTATCAAAGCAGAAAGTTAAATAAGATAGCATGTATTGTCACGGAATTTATGTTAAACAGATTCAAGTCCCGTTAATTTTGCCGGGTTATGAAATTGATATATTCTATAATCAAATTACCTACATCATGCACTAAAAGACGAATAATCCATAGTAAACTATTGTCTGTCGACTCCGTCGTTTATTACGTTTTCATACGTAGTATACTGCTGCTTCTCTGATTTTGAAGTTTGTAGATTAAGGATAGCTTGAACCTGGGAGAATCCCATAGGTTATTATGGGATATTTCTCACGGGATGTAAAAAAAAGGATTCGAATATCGCAATGTTATTTAAGTAAATATACGGAGGACAGTAGCCTTTTCTAAGATAGCGTAAAATTCACCAACCTTTAGCAAAAAGTTGACGAGCCTACCGTCCAGGGGCTCTCCCTCCTTGGCGGTAGCCACGATGTTATTCAACCAATAATGCGACCTTTCGATCTTGTCCCAGAAGAAGAGGTAACTGCAAAATGGAGATAAAAGAATTCAGAGTGAAGGTTCCGTTTTTAGGATTCTGTTCTTCATTAAGAAAACAGGATTAGATTTCGTTATCCTTTCATCTTTCTTTTAAGACCCTTTTTTAAGAAAGGCGTATTCTATTTTGGGGGTGTTTTTTTTGTAACATTACCTCTGTGAGAACTCAAACTCCTCAATCCCATGCTTCTTCATGAAAGGCAGGCGCATGACGTTCATCGCCGCAAACAGCCAGCAGCGTCCAGAGTTCTCCTGGTTCGTCACCGGCTTGCCTTCAGACTCCACCTGTAGGCCATTCGTCATCATAAATAAAATAGGATTTTTAAATCAAATTGTTTATTTAATTAAGTCTCGTAAAGAGGTACAAGGTATTATACATTCACTCTGGAAGTGCAGATCGGATGAGACGCTTCGTAATCCGTAACCAAAATCCATCCGTTTACGCCATTCGTTCCGTGTCTAAAGTGAGATTAGGAAGTTACAGATCGTAGAAAAAGTGGTCGAAAGAACAGATTTAAGTAATAGACTCTGGAAGAATAAAGACCTCACTGATTCCTACCGAGGCGTTGTACAAGGCGATTAAGGTCTTACGCGAATACCAGCAATTCTTCGACAATGCGTTTGTCTTAGTACTATTTTTTATCGGATACTATTATTTAAGCGGATGTCCGGATGTAGATGGTTTTCTGATGCCGATCCGGCTGCGAAGACACATCCGCATTAGATAGAATTCAGCCTTGCTTGTCTGATAGATAAAAAAAAAGTGTCCTTTTACAAAGTTTTTGTTTAAATATTATTTTATAATCACTTTATACTGAAACAAAGTATGTCGAATTTGCGATAAAAGCTACCTTCCTTGATAACCTGCCATAGCGTTAGAAGGTTCTCCTGGTTCTATAAAAATAAAAATTGATGGTCCTGACTCATCAACGTCCCGCTCAAACCCTTGGATCTAGAAACCTGAAAGGCGCAAAGGTTCCCTTTAAGGCGTAGGCAAAGAACAAGGTAGAATTTTATTGAATTCCCACGGAAACGAAGTCCCAGGCATTCTTTAGTATTCTTATTAAAACGCATGACTTTTTTAATTTATTTTTTATTAATAATGGATTGCTCTTGACCACTCAAGAGCAAAGATGCGGTCGAGGATGTAGCAAGTTCACCCAGAAGAAGCCTATAACTAATCTTCACAGATGGAAAGGACATCACACAATCATGTTGTTAGTAACAGTTGAAATCTATGTTATTGTTATCATATCGCATGAATATACATAAAATGTCCTTTGGTACTGTGAGTCATAATTCTGTGTAGCATAGTTTACTTGTTTTTATGACTCCATTGTCCACAATCCACAACCATTATCATAAATTCCTGTTGTATGGTCTGCCTAGTCATAAACATATCATTTGACATGTTATGACTATGCTACTACCCACAATTTATATTTTGACCACAAGCTGCATTAACCACAAAGGAGGACTGACTGTTGATAACGTTGTTTTCGTTTCATGCAATTTCTTTCTTATAAGTTGGGTATCTAAGTTGTTGTAAAATCCTAAAACGTATCTTTACTATTATTACAAATTAGAAGACACCTGGGACTTCATTCTTGTTTTACATTTAAGAGGGAATCTGACAAAAATTTCTAAGCACAAAAAGTAAAAAATAATTTGATAGAAAACAAGCATGTCACTTCAAAAAACATTATTTACTTGATAATTTATTTTTATTTTTAACCAACTTCAAGAAAAAGAGATACTTCTCAATTTGACAGTTTTATTTTTATTTTTTTGAATGTTTGTTACGCGAGAACTCCGCCAATTGTCGGTCTATTTTCGAATTTCTTTTTTATTCGAAATAATATACTCTTGACGTCTCATATACATTTTATCGAAATTGATTCAGCGCTTTTTGAAAAAATCAACAAAAATGAAAACATACACATATTATAAAGGGTGGCCGGGAAGTTGACGTTTAAAAAAAAAATTTTAGATCCCTCGTGTCGTGGGGTATCCGAAACACCCCTATGTATGTTCCGCGATTTTTTGTAGTTTTCGAGTTACGATTTTTTTTCTGAATTTTCGAGAAATTTCGACCTGACCCGTTTAATTTTTTTTTTTTAAAGTTTAAGACTTTTTCGTAATTTTTTTTTTTTGCAACTGAATCTTTATGAGTTGTTCTTCTATGAATAAAATAATCAGCTTCGTAACTTTGATAAAAGTTATGAAAATGTTGGTGAAAAGTGAAAAAATTACGTTCGGTGAATTGTGACTTAAATTTTCAACTTTAAATTAAAAATCGAAACAGGTGACTCCATGGCTTCTAAGTGATCCTATCTATCTATCTATCTATGGAGGGGACGCCCGTCAGGCACAGGCGGGTGATCAGTCCACCCATTTGGGACCATTTCACCCAGTTCCCCACAACAGCGCATGAGTTTTACCTCTGCACTGACAGTTCCACCTCTTTGAACCTACCCGAAGCTTTAGCAAACCCGATTATATCCTTTATGTTAAGCTCTTGTATTTGTTCTTCTTTTACCTCATCCATGCCTATTGTCTCCCATCTTACCAGCGCGTACATTGGACACTCAGTCAGGAAATGGAGACTTGTTTCCTCCTTGTCGCATTCTGGGCATGTGGGATCACTTTTTAGGCCCATTATTGCTAGGTGTCGGTTCAAAGGACAGTGTCCCGTGAGCAGACCCACTACAATCCTGATGTCCTTTCTATTTAGCTTTAGAAGTTGCTTAGACTTTCTTTTTTCATAACTAAAAAAAATAGCGGAACATACATAGGGGTGTTTCGGATACCCCACGACACGAGGGATCTAAAATTTATTTTTAAACGTCAACTTCCCGGCCACCCTGTATTTATGGTTTGCGGTTGAAGTCTGTTAATTCTTACGTTTACGTGGACAATTATTAATTATGTATGCATTCTGCCACAAGAAGAACACACAAGAAACTGTGAGCATTTTTCTTTTCAATGATTTGAGTTAGTTGTCTCTAGAACAAGGGTTGCCTGGAAGTGATTGCGCTTAGCTATAAGGCCGCCTTTGCGCATTTTTGTTCTTGCGCTAAGCGAAACTTTTTTGTGACTGTGCAATAAAGAGTATCTATCTATCTGAGTGAGTCAACATTTTAAAAATCCGTACTAATATTATAAACGAGACAGTTTGTATGTAAGGACGTTTGTTCTTCTTTCACGCTCAAACAGCTCGACCAATTTTGATAAAATGTATTATGGAGGTAGCTGACACCCTGGATTAACACATAGGCTACATGATTTTCCCAAATTCTAATAGCAAAAGCTATTAATAAATAAATACCTTATGGTTGTAGATATGCAGTTTGCTATCTGCCTTTCTCCTGCTGATGGCCACCTCGAATGGGTCGTACCGGGTGCACACATTCTGGGCCAGCTCATTCTTTGGGTTTGAATAGAAGTCGTTATGCAACTTTTTCAGAGTTTCCAGTGTCAGGGGTACTACAACAAGGAATGGTCACTTTTGATATTTGAAATTTTAAGCAATTGCAACAAAGTAAGTTTCAAAAATACATTGGGATCGAAAAGTATTAATTTGATAAATTGAGCATCTTAGTAAAACTTTGCAAAATGAAATTTAGATACATTCATTAGTTAAAAACCAAAAATATACAAATTTTTGTGCTTTAATTTGATGGTGAATGAACGGTGATTTAATTTAATTAACAGCAACCACAGAAAAGTATAGAATTTTTAAAATAATTCGTCAAAAAAGAACTTTGATATGTATTTAAATTCACTTTAAAGCTGTGTATAGCATTAACTCATCAAGGAATTAATTAGATACAGAAATTTAGAATTTAGATTAGAGATCTAAGACAAAGAAGAAACTTTAAAAAATATTGAATGGACCGAACTACTGCTCAGTTTTACTGTAATACCATAGTGTAACAAAGGGACAGTGGTCTGATATTAAGCAGCTAAAGACAAAAGTAACTGAGAAACATCTAGGCAACACAAATCACCAAAGATAAGGAAAAACATGATATTGTAAGGACCACTAGTGCAAGTACACTATGGTAGCACTTACTTGGCTTTCTTATGTCCAAACATGGAGCTTTTAAGCAGTAGCAGTAGTCAATACCAACCCGCCCTGTGGTAGCTTTTTGATCGATCTCCATCACAAAATGAATCCAGATTAGACATCAAAGATCGAGACTTGAAAACTCACTTGACTTTCTTTTCATACGTGAACAAGAACTTGCAAATTTCACAAATACTCTTTTACAAACCACTGAATATAGGGGAACTGTTTTATTCATTTCATTTTGATCAGCTTTGGGGAAAAATACAATCCAGAATTTCCAGTCTTCCAAATAATTTTGACACTTGAAACTTTTTGTCAACTTTTTGTTTTGACAGAATGTGCTTAAGGTAATTCTTTTTATAAAAATGGAAATGCCACGTATGATTTTTTTATCATGACTTTAAAGGCTACAGCAGAAGTAAAACCGGCTTGGGTCACTGTTAAGTTGCTACCTAACCAAAACAAAATACTGACGAGGCATTATTCGAGAACGATTGACGAAGAGGTTAAATCTAAAAATACAGAGTTCGAGAAGTGGATAAAAATAAACGGCGAAAGGAAAATTTTACTCCAAAATGTAAGTAAGTAATCGTTATCGTGGTAATTCGTGATATTTTGTGAAGCTAATTTCAACCGTGGTATTTTACCTGTCGACATGGCTGCTGATTTCAAGTTCTGGTAGTAGACTACTCCACACTTCAAAATCGGTGAACAAACTGACTTTGAAAGCATTAAAATACAAAATGACTGGAAATGAAACAAATTGTTGTAGACCGACACTGGTTGCAGTCAAACGACAAAAATTGAATGACAGATAAGAGGTGACTGTACTTGTAAGTGTGAATGAAAGCTTATCTCTTGTCTCTTTCGCACTCATTCAAATTTTAACTTTGACTTTCCTTGGTCATTGACCTTGTGAAAAGCAGCTGATTGCTTTTCGTTACACCTGCTAAAAGAATTACCAGCTAATGCAGTATTGCAAATACTCCAAAAGCAGTTATTTGTCAAATATCCATGCATAAAAGTACAAAAAAGGTCACCTGTGCGTTATCTGTTTTTGTCAATGTTCTTTTAGTCAAAAAATATGCGCAGCGTTAAAACGAAAAACTACAATTTTAGTAACTTGAAATGGAACGTGAAGTTTATTAAGGCGCGAGAATTCAAATCATTGTTTTTATTCCACTATTTTTTTTTATTCAATTGTTGTATGATAGTTAAATAACTACAAATTATTTGATTATAGACTCTATTCAGAATTTGAGGCAATGTTAAATTAACTTTGCACCAACGAATGTCTAACATAAATAAAAAGCGTGTCTATAGTACTTGAGATGAGAAAATCAATACTTCGGACAAAGCAACCCTCCTATTTTAGGGTGGTTTCAGGCGTGTACATGTTCAATGCACATTCTCATCTTTGCAATTTCCCTGTTTTAATTTGTCTGGTATCTCATAGATAGGTCAAGGTTTAATTTTGGGTGGTTAGTGCGTATTTCAAGATTTTGAAGTGAGAAAATGTCTTTAAAAGCATACGAAGATGCCTGTACTCGGGCGGAATTGTTTGGACAACCTTTGCCTGTTAAAGAAGAGTTTTTGGCGAAGCACAAGCATTTAGACGTAGTGGAATTCGAAGAAGTGGAGATCAGAACTGCGGAGGTAAAATATTTTATAAGGTTTTGATTCTGAAATATTTACTTCTAAAATAAGTCTAGTTATGCGCAATTTCTTTATAAAACAAGTTTCCATACAAACAGCCAGAAATATTTTATCTTATTTCGATCTGTTCCTTGGGGAAAATGGTTCATTTTCGTGGGCTCATTCACATCCTTAACTTTCTTTGACTATTGTGATCATCATGATCAGTGGAGGGATGTACGTGTCTGAGACCCAATATTAGTTTATTTAAAAAATCCTGATATTAATAACGTTCTTATCAATTACGTTGGTCGATTACTAAATCAGCTTTAATCTGGATGAATGCACGTTTCAGAACACTGCCATGTTAGACGAAGGTCTCAAAGAAGCAAGTGGAGGTCTGAGTGAACTGAACACCATACTGACTTCGACACAGACGAAGATCAACAAACTAAAGGTATTAATTGAAACTAGCTATATACTGTGAGGTCCGTGTGATCCTCCGCAACAGCAGTATGCTTCCACCAACAAAACTCATTGGCCTACATCTAAATCTCCGCCTTAAAGTATCTCTAATACATAAGTTACATAAAATTGGAGGTCCTGATTGACTGACTCATCAACGCCCAGCTCAAACCCTTAGACCTAGAATTCTTTTACCCATAAATTTTTCTCTTTTCTATGGGTTTCCCGAAACCGTTAGACCACTAGTTATAAAGTGTACAGTCAAGAGCAGGTCACGGTTTACACTACCGGTTTAAGCTGAGCTCTGTTCTATACTGCGCGCCATACAATGCAGGGCCGGTCCAAAGTCCAAAGTGTCAAGCTTGACGTGCTCTTGAGTGTACCAGTATAGCAATCAACCTTTACGGAATTTTCCAAAACTTTCAGGGTGTTTGCAGTGGCCTCACGAACTTCTTCCGCGTGAAACTCACAGCTAAGGACAACCTCTCTTACTCCAGTGATCCCAGTTACGTCGGACAAACAAATTACGACAAAGATTACGTACCTCCTGCCGAAGGACAAGGCACTATAAATCAAGGCCTTGGTCCGAACGACAACGAGATGTTGCCTCGTGCGGGAAACTCAATTCAAGACGGCGGCGAAGATGGCGATATTAGTACGATGATGAATACAGCTCTAGACGACTTACAGACGATTGAAAAAGCCGAAAGTTCATCGCTTTTCAGTAAAGCTACTGTTACAGATATTGGTAAGCAAGTTACTTCGCAATTTAGTAAGCTCGATAATTTGATACATCAGGCCGATAGAGCAGAGGCGTCGTTGCAACATCAGAACAAACAAATGAGGACGTTTATGCGATAATTTTTGAGCAAAAGCTGATTTTTGTCAAATCAAGGGCACCTCTAGCATTACATCATAATATTTTGGTGTTACTCAAGTCAAGTGAGGGTAAAAGTAGCACTACACGTTGAGTGTAAAGCTTGGTGTGCTCTTGCTGGAACGCTTACGATGTAGACACCATTTTATGACTGTTCACTGTTTGTTATTATTGACTGTTCAACGTATTCTTATGCAATTGGCTCATTTGAGTAAAGGTAAAGTTTTAAGTACTTATCGTTATATTACTGAACGAATTAATGTGACAGTCTTTCAAAATACAGGATTTCTGTTGTATAACGGTATTTCACTTTATGAAATGGGTTCGGTGACGCGGGTAACTATGGTAAATTCATAACTGACTGTTGGGCTTAACTTCTTACCCTGAAAAAATAATTTTTTTAAAAGTTTCGACGGAGCTATAGTCTTTGGCTCTTGTTTCTTCCAATATTAGGAGTGTAAGTAAATCAAAATGGAAATGTAAGTACGTAAAATATTTGTTGGTGCTTTCTTTGCGTACTTCGAATAATAAAAAATTCTGGCAATTGTAAGCTTGAATAATGACAATATTATAACAGTAGAGTTTTCTTGAAATGTTATTGTAATATGTAACAATAGATTAACTAAAAACGTAATACTAGGTGACTTTGTCGATTAATGTACGTACATACAGCAGCACTTCAGGTTGTCTATTTGCACTACAAAAGCCGCCGCTATTGCTAGTGAGATAAGGGCGACGTCAAGGTCAACATGTATAGCCTGATGTGCTGCCGTGTGTACCATTTGAATCTGCAAAAAGCCACGGTAGGTACTATGACACCTACTTTGGTTCACCACTTTTAGAATGTAGACTAAGTACCTAATTTAAGTATCTAAGTAAGTATTATCTTTCCATTTTCTTGTTGTTATATAAAGTCTTGTCTATGCTTGTATCTGTATAAAAGTTAAACTTAAACTGATGAGCAATATCAAACGACCGCCATTCCTTCGCTTCACTGATCATTCACCAATTTAGGTACTTACGAATGATAACTTTGTTTTTTTCCTTGTAGTTTCAAATGCTCTATTGAATGTGTAAAATATTTAATCTGAATTATTAAATGTTATGATAAAACGTATGATATAATTACAAGAAATTCATAATAATGAAAGAAGAAGATAATAATTAAATAATACATTATTAATTAGTTTACCGAAACAGCATCTGAGAGCATGCTAATCACAACTCAAGCATTTCTTCTATAATCCTTTGGAAGACGTGTCTTAAGCTGAAGATGAAATTGCAGTCACCTCTCCAGAACTTTAAACTTCTATAAGTAGCCCCCGTATAAAATGCTCATCAGTTTATAAACCTTCTTATAATGTTGGGCGTCCAGTACAGGATTTGTGATAAACGATAAAGATACACATTTGGTGTTGTTGTCATGTGTAAAACACGATTATTTTGTGTAATGGCAATATTATATTAATCAAAATAAAGCTGTGATTAACTGTATCTGTGGCATTTTACTTATCGAGCCTGCAAACTGTCTCAAAAATATATTATTATCAAAATTCAGTCCCAATGTCCATACTTCCTTACCATGCTAATATTACAAATGCGCAAAACTCTGTCTGTCTATATTGAAATGTAGGATAAACAATAAAATTAATAAAATGCAAAAGTAAGTGCTAAAAACTAGAAAGCCAAATGTGTTCATGCCGATTTTATTATTTAAATTTAGATTCCTAGAACAAACATGTTATTGAGGGAGGCCCGTGACCCAGCAGTGGGGACGTATATGGGCTGATGAAGGTCAAGAACAAACTAGGAAGAATGCTAGAGCTAATTTCTTCCTGAAGCATCCGATTTCAGAAGATACAGACTCCTAATGAATAGCTTGACATTGACAAGTCACGCTGATAACCACGGCCGGGCAAAAACCGTAATATTCCAACCGTAAAATCAAGTTATATAAGACAAGACTATCGTTCCATGACCCATTATTGCCTTTTGAACTAGTCGCGATGTTACTAGCACTGCTAGCTATCTCTCAAGTTACTGTAACTTTTGCGAATCCATTCTACAAATATCCCTACGTCTTTCTACTAGACGTTGGGAATGAAGAACTTGAAAAAACAAACACAGAACAAATTAGAGTGTCCATACCAGGAGGGTCTGTAGCACTAAGGTATCCAGCTATAGGAAACGGAGAGACTATAGCGCATGTAAGAGCCACTGGTATAGATTTTGGAACAGACCTGAAAGCTAATATCGTTGACGGTGGCCCAGGATTCAATTACGTTGTGCTAGCATTCATGGGTAATAAAGGTGTGCCTTACGATTCTGTGGTGACTGTGCAAACTATACCAGATGACAAAGGTGTCTATAGTAACAACATTGGCAATGGAAATAGTGTAAATGTGAATAGTAGTGATCAAGACAACGCCGAGGAAGACAGAAATGACAGTGCAGAAGATACTAGTGACTCAGACAATCAGTACATTGATAGAACGAATGCAGAATTGACGCAGTCCAGTTCAAAAGTTTACAATTACGCAATAAATGACGTTGATTCAAACAATCAAGCCGATATTGTTGAAGATGAGAGTGCGGATAACACATTAGACAGTGAAAATTATCAAACAACCAATGAAGAGACAAACAGTGAAGAAAATACAAGTGTCAACGACGAGAATGCACCAGATATTCATAAAGCAAGTCCAGAACCTGCTTACAACAAAGAAAACGTTGAAGTTGAAGACTACGCTGATGAAATCCAAACATATAAAGACGATTTGCAGGGAAAAAAGGATGAATACGACGAAGAGCAACAACCAGTGAGGGTAGATCCTAATTTGTACAAAATGTATAAAGCTTTAAGACCACATTTGTACAGCGGGGATGTTTTACCACTGCAAACTTATGACGAACAAGGTGACAAGACTGAATACAGAGATGATCCCGCGGAAATAGATCAAATGTTTAACGATGAAGAAGTGCATAGTGATAGTAATACATATAGAGATTCGAATAATAATTTTGATTCTGATGATAGCTCTGCAGTCGCTTACTAAAAAATAAAGTAAATATGTTATTCCTAAAAAAATATTTAATGGACTATTTTTGCATGTGCAAAAATAAAGTACTTACTGTAAAATTATTAAAATTAAACTTTGTGCATGAGTAAGTGACACTATTAAGTATATGACAGTCATAATGATCGATGCTTATAAAGGTTGTTTTAAGGTTGATTTAAAATTATTTAATTGTTATCCATATTAAATAGTGGTTCTGATCCACTGGTGCTCTGCCTACTCCGTATAGGATAACAGGCGTGAGCGTTTATAATGTACGTAATAATAAATGGGGGTTGAATGTGTTATAGTTATTTGATTACTATGACGAGTATTTTTACAGACAGCAGCACGTAAAATTACCATTTGCGCTATGAAAGCCGGCGTTATTCTGAGCGCGATAAGGGCGTCTTTAAGGTGAACATGTATAGCCTGATGTGCTGAAGTGTTTACCATGCCATAACTCTACAAAAAGTTTGATGTATGACTGTGTAGAGGATCGACCTCGATACGATACCCCTCAGGGATGATCCAAACCTTTTGACAACTGAACCTCTTACGACGCTCTCTAAAAAAATTAAAGGATTTTGAAGACTGCAAAATCGTGATTGTTAGATAATTTTTTAGTCCAGATTCAAATAATGTAAATAAAAAATTAATAATTATTTGATGAAGCATCAAAGGTAACGATTATACTGAATGAAAATACATTAAATAATACCAACCCAGATTTTTTTAGAAACAGACGACGCCTGCACCTACCCGCAGAGCAATCACGCAAATTTATTTGCTATTTCGAAACGCGTAGGCGTACACGAGGCAAGGAAAGGTAATGTCTTTTTGACCAAAAACACACAAAACAGTTTATTAGAGCAGTTCCACGTGAATGAAATTCACAGTCTCAAGGTTTGATGACGCTGTAGCAAATTTGAGGAGCAATTTTCCCAGCAGGTCAGCAATTTTGCCGTAAATGGAGCAAATTGATTGGCCTGATGATCTGAGGAGTTGACACGTGCCGCTCGTTATCTTCTACTTTATAATACAATTCATTTCAAGCCAACGTAACAATGTTATTGAACAACTCACTGTGCATACAAAACCAGGTGATAAGTTTGCAACACTACCAAACTACATAAAACTATGTTAGTTTATTCGCAAAACTAGTTTTAATACTTTTTAAGCTACCTATGATAATTTTTAGAAGTACCTATATGAAACATAAGTTAAGGCTATTTAGGCCATAGTCAACCACGCTGGTCCAATGTGGGTTGGTGGATCGTGCGCCTTTCGAAAAAGAATTTTCCGAGTCGAGCGGGTTTCGTCAGCTGGCAAGTGATAATTTATGAAAAATCCATACATAAATCTAAAAAGACGATTTTACTGGTACAGGCCCACACCGCGATATGAACCCGTAAACTTCCGGTTACAAGTCTGGCTCATTACCAGTTGGGATTATCTTACGAATCCTTACTCATTGTATCATAAACGCCCAGGCCAAACTCTGGCTAAAGATTGCCCTAGCGGTGTAAGGAAGGATTTTACAATTTTCTTACGGATTAAAAGTCCCGGGAAATCCCCCCTAGAGATTACAAAAATGTAAGCCAACTGAAAAACACCTGGTGTACGAGATAACTATCGCAAACGGCGGCGTAAACAATCGCGCGACTGGCTAATTGTAAGTTTTGTTGAGCAGGGCATATAATTTAAATGCAGAAAACAGATCGATTCCCCGCGCGAAAATATTTCACAATTGCTGCGCTTGCCCTCATTACACAACCAAGTGTTTTCCTCATACTTTACTTGGTGCCACCAAAACCATCAAATTGATAGTTTTTCGACAATTTCTACATTAAATACAAGCAAAAGATTAATATAATTCTATAACCTGAACATTTACAATATTTGACGTGTTCGCTTTTTTATTATTAAAGTGCATTTAACTTTATTTCTTTTTGGTTCGGTATATACTGTCTTTAAGTTCGGTATCTTGTTGTTTCGCGCACTTTCTTCCTGCCCTAAAATACTAAATTGAAACCAGGCAAAGGATTTATACGCTATAGTGCCAGACTAATTGTGTTAAGTTTGTCGACACTAACATAATGAGTGGGATCGTACATTTTGAGACTTTATTAATTCTACTGTGTTAAATTAGGCACAAAGGGAGAGGTAAAATAATATAGAATTATTTGTATACCACATGCTTTAAATTTTTGTTTCTGTTTTATTACTTTGTGTAAATAAAAAAACTATATTTTTTATTATACAATGTTACTGCTTTTTTCACCAAAAATTTAACGCATGGTTCAGCTGTTTGTTTGGGGGTTTGTAATTAATCAGACACAAATTGTAAAAAAATGAATAAAATAGTAAATGCGTCGTCTAACCCCGGGTTAGTTTCAAACCAGTGGATTAAATATTGATAAATCAAAACTGCCTTAATCGCATATTCTATTATAGCAAGAAAACTCTTGAGATAATTTTTAAAACGATAAATAACCAGATATACATAGTACCATTAATAAATTTATCATTATGTATTTATTTTTCAAGCTCTTTTATTCAACATGACCCCAATAAATATAAGGAAGCATCTCGTCTTGATACTTTATGTTGGTGTAATATCTTTGCAAGTTCGATAACCTACTTCCCGGAAGGTTGCGTGGGCTGTGTAGTCCTCCCTGTGGTGATGAAACTCTCTTTTTTAAAATAAAAATAGCTCTCTGCCCGCTTCTTCTTTAACCAGGTAAAAAGTAAGATTGGTGAGTGTGACTACACACACCGGCACATTTAGAGGAACAACTTATGTTTTTGATACAATTAAGTCAACTTTAGAGTTTATAAATTGAGATTTTTAATTGATGCTGTTATTAAAATTTTACGCTTAGTTTAGGCCAGAATGTTTGTCTGTTAAAATCAAATATAAAACATACAAGAAGTTTTCAAGAATGTGCCGCAAGGTCAAAAGATAACATTGCAAAAACCTTTTCATAAAGACAATTCGTATGAAAAATTTAAAGAGTTTTTTTTTCTATTGACTACATAAGAGATTTTAGGCTTTTTGTCAGTTGTGGTAAAAAAAAGAGAGAAGACCATTTTAAAAAAAATATTTGCATAATTAACATATATTTTCCCAAGCTAAGTCGATTATATGAAAAATAGAAGTTGTTCTGCCAAATGTGCCGGTGTGTTTATCTATGTGTCCGTCTGTGGCATCGTAGCTCCTAAACGGATGAACCGAGGTTCTTTAGTAACTATTTATTAATCTGTGGCTATAAGTATTTAATAAAAAATTGGTTCAGCAGTATAAAAGTTAGAATGTACGAAGTACTTACCTACCTATATCTCAATGATTAGAAGCGATAAATGTCGGGGATGATATAATTTTTTAAATGTTATTTCTTTTCAGCGATGAATGTCATACATTTTTTTTAAATATGTAAGAGTTATTTTCTTTTTTAATTTAATGTTAGCTAACTTTCCAACATAAGTACGTTCATTTTAAGACACGTGACAGATAATTTAAGCTCATATTTAACGTTGCAACCAATTAGTACTAGCTTTACGCCCCAGGTTTTGTTTACAAATATTACGGCACGTTGGCCGTCGAGTAAATGTCAGGGGTGACAAAATGGACGGCGGAATGTTTTGTAAGCAGAACGTCTTGTGTTTCTTGTAAGGTTCTCTATTTAACTTTTCTTGACACTAGCTTTCTGCCTCTGACTTTATTTACCTACGTATAAATTAGAAAATAAGGGTGTTTTTTTTACTTTTTGAAAAGAGCACCCAGCGGAGATTTTTGCCTATTATTCTCTGGGGAATTTGTAAACAGGCGTAGAGTCAATAGAGTCGAACGAATATCTAAATATATAAAAGAAGAACTGACCGGTGACTGACTAACTGTCAACGCACAGCCCAAACCGCTGGGTCTAAAGATTTCAAATTTGGCACGTAGGTTTCTTATGAGGACTAGGAGAGCACTAAGAAAGGATTTTTCAAAACTCACCCTCTAAGGGGGTGAAACGGGGCTTCAAAGTTTGTATGGAAAAAACAATTTTTTTGGACATTTTGACTCAAAACTTCGTGAGGATGTACCTTGAAGCAAATAAACAAACACACTGTTTCGCGATTTTTCGAAAACAAAAGATTTAGAGAATGAAATGGGTAACAAAAATAGTTCCTTGCGCGAGCGAAGCCGCGGAAAAAGGCTGGTGTATGTATGTATTTAAATCCTGTTATGTAAGTTTGACTTATTTTAAGTAACATTCTGAATGTTGTGTATATGTTACAGCCAAAGTAATTAATCTGGATATTATGTATATTATCTAGCCATTATTTATAATGTCTACTCAATTTAGATAAAGTGATAATTGACACGGAATTAATCACATTAACTAGCAATTTTATATAATATCTTCCAAGACTTGGATAATGTAATAAAACAAGTAGGTACTGTTAAGGTTTTTATTAATAATTAAAATGACATTGCCATAGATAATAATTCTACATTAATTAACATTGTTATAATGTAATTAAACTTTATAAAGTAAACTTAAAGCTTACTAGCCGTTAAAAACAACAAAAAAGAACAGAGACTAATACAAGTATTTGGTATCTATCGTTGAAGACTACAATAATAAAATATTTAAAATGAACTGACATTCATTAACTGAGTCATAAGTATTATTTATTGTTACAAGTAAGGCTCAAGTGACATTTTGAGTTACACAAGAGGTTTGACTTTTAATATTAAGAATTAAAATAAGGAAGTGTCTCCGCTGCCGGTACCGGCAACGACGAAAAATTGGAACGGTTGCCGGAAGTTACTGTCAGTTTCAATTTTTGACGTTTTTGACAGCTGACATGAGTTGATTTTGTGTTCTTATCGGGGTCTGTGCTTTGATGCGTTGGTGATTATCTAAGATTGAATTTGCGAATATTCCTAAATCACTATCGGAAATGTATTACTTACATTCGACTTTGATTTTCAGATAAAACTAGTTGTCACATCGAGCTATAGTTAAAACTAGCTATAGTTAAAACTCCTCCCCCGCGGAGATTATATCGGGGCAGAAACTGTAGGTTAGGTTTGTTAGTAGCCTAGCCTAACCAACCCGTTAAGGGTTGGTTAGGTTAGGTTAGGTTAGGTTAGGTTAGAACTGCGACCCCCAACGCACGAGTCGAGCGAGCGAAGCGAGCGTGCCGCGGCAGCGGCCGGCGATGTGCCAGAAACGACTGTGGTTGCGTTAAGCGGTTGTCGCAGTTCCGCTCGGTTAGGTTAGGTTGTTTTGTAGGTTTCATATATTTCCGGCACCCGTCCCCACTGCCGGTTCCGGCAGCGGAGGCGCAGCCTTAAAATAACATTGCCATAGATAATAATTCTACATTAAATAAAATTGTTTTAAAGTTTACCGTATTTATTACTTTGGCTAACTTTGACCCGCTATTATGAATAATATCCGGATGAAGTGATTAATTTATCATATTGTCTAGTCAATTTTGTTATTATATATAATGACCAGTCATTATGTATAATATCTATTTAATCACTATGACTGTAACATATACTAATACTATAAAGAGGAAAGATTTGATTGTTTGTTTGCATTGAATAGGCTCCAAAACTACTGGACCGATTTGAAAAATCCTTTCACCATTAGAATGCTATATTATCCCGGAGTAACATTAGGCTACATAATTTTCCCGAATTGCCACGGGAACGAAGTTCCGGGCGGAATTATATTATGAAATAAAGTTATCTTTGACTTTAACTTGAGTTTGACCTAAAAGGTGTTGCGGATATCTTGAAGGCAAGTAAATAGATGAGTTTACGTTGTCTTGGTGAAAACGATTACGTCACTTGAGATATCCCTGAGGAATGTTTCAAGACACGGTTTAGTAAAAATGGGCACATAATTTCAGAAAAATTTAAGAAAGAGTAAAGACTGCCCTTTAGGTAGACCCGTTTAAGAATACCGGTTTAGAAAATTCTTAGGTTGACTTTAGACCCCTAGCACACGGCGTATTTTAAACGCGCCGACGACGCGCGTTTCATGAACTCGCGTTTTCAGCGACGACGTAGATGCCGATTTTTTCGTTTTCATAGGCACACTTAATACAAAACAGTTTTAATAATAAGTGCTCAACTTGGTTTCCGATATTCTTAGCTTTCTAAACTTCAAAATACCGCTACATCACATTTAAAGGACATAACTCGTATATTCCAACATTTTCTTCCTAAAACACATTGAAAATGAATAATTAACAACAAAATAACTGTGATTTGTCCGAATGCAATACATTCACAATCGATTTATTCGTAACGGTCTCTCCCGTCGCTCTATTTTCGAATCGAATTTGAAATTCGAATGGCGGGGACCGTTTTTGTGCTAAATATGTAGTGGCCAGTACTTCTGTGGGCTAGATGGTAAGTAGGCCTCCACACATTCTAATTTCACAGGGTGAGAATATTTTTCAGAAATGGAGCTGTTTTTTCCTGTTTTCTTGAGAAATGTTAAATATGAAGTTGTTTACATTTTATCTGCGGAAATCTCGCTAATTGTTATGCAATTTCTTTTAATATTAAATAGTTAGGCTATCCTCCGCCTGTAATAACTTAATATGCCTTCGTTGCATGTGTCTTCCCCCAGCTAGTGACCATATGGTAGGTGAACCTGGTTACATTAAATAATTAGTCCTCTGAAAGTCATGCGACTTCGCCGTTACTTAAAAAATAACGCAACAAATTATGAGTTATATATCTATTTAGATAGAACAAATATAGAACGAATTATCAAATATACCCAGGTTCACCTACCACATGGGGAAGACATATCATCGTTGTTTACCAAGACGACGCAGTTTATCTGTGTAACAAACTTATTCTTAATCTTGCGGTAATCCTTCTGTAACTGCGCTAACGTTTAAAATAAAAATGAATGAACCATTTCGTTTATCAAAACATGGTGAACGGTGCAAATGTTACATATGAATTTAGAATAACAAACTTTCTACGCAATTTTACGATTTAACACCCATAAATCTAGTCAATGTCTTATTGGTTAAGACATAAAGGTGATTTTAGCCAAATATGTATTTCCACACAGAAAGCATAAAGTTTCGGGTGCAAAGCAGTCGAGATGCCACCAAAATTGATTCAGAGACCTTTGAATTTAGAGTTATGGAACGAGATATTTGAAATTTTAATTTTTATTGACCGTTATCACAATAAAATGAGGCGTAAATGCAGTTTTCGATCGAATTACATAATTAGAGACCTTGTTGTTTTACGTAGTTATTGGCATTTTCGAGTAGTTTCTGTGGGGTGATTTTGAAAACGCTCTTTAAAATTAATCAGTTAATTGTCTATTCATTCAGCGAGAAAGTAGTACAATGGGATTATAATTTTCCTCTGGCGTTGAAATAAAAGTACTGTTAGTGAGATTGTACAGTAGAAAGCGTGTTAAGTTTAGGCATTATTGTTTCAAAACCGTCCTTATTGTAACGCTATAGAGTGGTACACTTGTAGTGAGCAATACGATTATGCTAGCGGATGTACAGAGGCCAGCGAATCAGGTTACTCCATTTTCATTGCAAAACCGCTCTTATCACAATGGTACAAAGTGCACGCGTGTGGTAACCTGAGTTGCGGCCGTCCGTACCTAAGATAGGGTGGATGCCCCTAATACCAGCCCTGGACGTAATACCAGCCCTTTTACATTTTCTCTTTTAATTAGGTTTTCTATTGGTAACACTAAGCAATGTCTTCATTAAAAAAAAAAATTTATGTGTTACAACATGTGCACCAAATTTGGCAATACTGGAATGAATATGTCACCGTCAGTTTCAAATCTAAGCTTGAACTAAGCGGACGACGGCCATTTTCCTATTTTTTCGACACTTTTGGAAGCTGCTAAAATAAGGTTTTTTTCACATTTATTCAGCTCTACGTGTTGTGATTTGTTTGATTATGGTTAGGGATAGTGTACTGCATGGATTACAGAGTAAATATATAACTTTTAACTTTTCTGTTAATGGGAATTGATGGGGCTGCAATTACGTTCAAGATTTGTATGGAGTACATAATGCCACTCCCCCCAGGCTGGTATTTGGTTCGACGGAGTACCTAATTCCAGCCCTGTTTTAATAATTAGGGTTGTCACAAAGCACAAACATAAAAGAAAGTTGGTAAGTTCGAATATTATATCAGGCTTAATTTTAAAAACGAAGTTATGTGAATTGGTTTGCAAGTTTATTTTCAATTTGTATAATTTTAAAAACACTAACATTGTATTTATGTATTTATTAATTTATGTATTTATATAATAAAGATTTGATTCTCAAACTCAACCCGAAAAGATGATACGATAGAAGTAGTTAAAATGTTGTAGAGAATGAATTACACAATCAAATCAATATTACATAAAATTGTATGAGTTACATATTTATTTTAAATAATTTGATGAGATAATTAAATTAGTAACAAAGAATAATTGATTCAAGAAATACAAGTTTTTGAAGTTGAAATTTGCTCCAAAAGGCTGGTATTAGGGGCATCCACCCTACCATATCATACTATAGTTATAGGTGTTATAAAACAAAGTCTGTCTGAACGTGATAAACACAAAAGCTACTGAACGGATTTTCATACGTTTCTCACCAATGTATGGAATGATTCAACAGGAAGGTTTATGTGTAGATATCATTCATTCCCGAAATTGCCACGGAAACGAAATCCCGGGCGGAAACTAGTGTAGTATAGGTACGTTTGTTTACTAGCTTTCCGTATTGTTCGTTAAAATTTCTTCAGAAATAAATTTATGTGTTCCTCGATTGGAACACTTGACGACTGGTTTGGTCGAGTGGTAGTGACGCTGCCTCTTGATCGACAGGCCCTGGGTTCGACTCCCGGTCGGGGCAGGCATTTGTGTAAACAGCAGATGTTTGTTCTCGGGTAATGGGTGTTGGTGTCTGTCTTTATGTGTGTTCCAAGGGACTCACGACACAATGGAAAACCTTCATGAGGGCCTTTGAGTGTGTATCATTAAAAAAAAGAACTACATATTATATACATTCATACAAACACGCCTCACGTTCTTGTTGGGGTAGGTAGGCGAGGAGCATGTGTTTCTTAAACCACTTGACGCAAGGTTTTACATAGGGGCCGTCCACATATTAAGGCACACAAAATTTCGACTTTTTGAATGCCACGCTTTTTTGGTTTCCCTTTAACATGTACTGTCACATTTGGTATGACCCACCCCCCTCCCCCATACGCTGTGACGTAATATGTGGATGACCCCATACATTCTGAGGGTTATTATAATGAAAGATGAAGAAAGTGGTTATAGGGTTATTAACTTTTCGCCCACAATACTACAATACCCCCCACATCCCAATTACTGACTCTTACAGTATGCCTGGAAAGAGTTGGCAGCTGGCACATTCTACGTGTTTATTTAACCAGCGTGGAAGATTCTACAGTGAAATAAAATAGTTAGCAACAGCTGTTTTTTTTCAAGCTAGGAAACTAAAAATAAATAATAATACTAATTTGCTTTCGTTAAATTCATAAAATGATTGAAAAAAACGTATTTTTTTTGCATTTGATTATAAAATTCGTAACACTTTTGTTTCTACGCTTGCCCATTAATTTAATCTGGATGTACTGCACTGCAATTGCGGACTGCAGTTCGGTGTTCATTTTTCAGCGTGGCGCGTGCGCTTGATTTTAACCACTCGAAATAACCGCATGACTCATACACGATTTAACATCGCAGCTGTATCGGAAAAACACAGTAAGGTAACTTAATGAGCCTTTTTACTATAATTCGAAAACGGCTCGGCAAAATTGTATTACCACTGACTCCTATGTATGTACCTACTAGTCATACTAGAAGCTGAGAACATAGAGGACAATGATAATTCAAATGTTGCCGTGCCGTGTCGTGCCGTTTGAATTAAAAAAAGGCCCAAGTAGTATGGTTTGTTTTAGTGGTAGATAAAATATCTCAAAAAAAAAACTGAAAATCGGCCGACAATTGGAGGAGATATCGCGTAATAAACAGATAAAAAAAGTACAGCCGAATTGAGAACCTCCTCCTTTTTTTGAAGTCGGTTAATTTCTATTATGTGTTATGGTATTAGTGACTCGTCCCTCCCAATCTAACGCAACTGTACCGGCTTCAGATCCCAGTCGTATCACAGCAGATTTTTTTTGCATTGAATAACTCTAAAATTTAAAATGTTGTATGACTACCAACATTCGATAGCTTACAACTTTTAAATGGCTGAACCAATTTTGATCAAATGTAGCTAAGAATCATCTCTATTACGTCAGCTTTCAAACAAAAAAAAAACCTCATCGAAATCGGTCCATTCGTGCACAGATACACAGACACACAGATACACACTTCAAACTTATAACACCCCTCGTTATATTGTCGAGGGTTAAAAAAGTACTTTGATGATGACTTTATCAGATTTCAGCTACGGCAATTCGACCACTAATTTGTTCGGCGCTCGTGCCCTCGATAACTTCTTTTTTTTTGAAGTCGGTTAAATAAACACACGTTTGGTAGTGGTGCCCAGGTGAACAAATAAAGTAGACCACGGCTTGGGTGCGGCCTAATACACTTTAATACTGCAGCAAACATGTGCAGTGCGAAAGTGCATTCGTTTCATGTTTATATTGAGGCTATTGAAGCAGTGGAAACGCATCGGAGGATATTATGAGATAAACCAGTAATAACATTACTTTATGATTTACTTCTCTTTATGTTGGAAAGAGATATAAGATGAATATAAAAATATATACAACCCCTGTGGGGTAGGCAAGGCATTACGCGGTTCTAGACTTTGACTCCACATTTTGAGGGTTATGTGGAACATAGTGTACTAATGATAGGTTGTCAGACTTTTTTTTTTAAACGATACACACTCAAAGGCCCACACTAAGGTTTTCCCTTGTGTCGTGGGTCCCTTGGAAAACACATAAAGACCAACACAAACACCCATGACCTGAGAACAAACATCTGCTTTTTACACAAATGTTTGCCTCGACTGGGGATCGAACCCAGGACCCACCGATCAGGAGGTAGCGTCACTACCGCTCGACCATACCGGCCGTCAAAATTTTCGCCCACGATACAGGAAAACCTGGATGGGAAGGCATTTAGGCTTCCACAGTACGCCTGGAAATTCTTGGCAGCTTGCACCACATCTTGAGTTTTTCTTTCACTTCTAGTCCAGCGTGGCAGATAAGATGATAAAATTAAACACGAGATCTAAAATCTCTAGAAACTGAAAATAGTAGAGATAAATCAAAATGTTTCATCAATTTTCTCAGTTTCTTGAACGAGAATTTTATTAAATCCGGATTTAACAAAATCCGATTTCGATGCAATTTTTTTTGTTTGAAAGCTGACGTAATCGTATAACGTAATCGAGATGGTTCTCACCTATATTTGATCAATAGTGGTTCAGCCGTTTCTGAGTTATAATTATAAACGATTAATGATAATTAAAATCATTCATCGCTTATAACTCTGAAACAGAGTGATAATTAAAAAAAAAACGGGTTGCTCTCCGGGAGTGCCGGCAGAAGTGAAAACTTGAACATATATTACTTCCTTGCGGCCTACTCTCCCTCCGTCTTACGAATTTTCGTTCAGCTCACGTGTCCTGACGCGACTTTAACATTTTTTACCCATACTTCAAAGTGCACAACGCCGCTAAAGAAGACTTCACTTCAAAAAACTAAAATTTGGAGTACCTATTTATCTATGCAATGCAACGCAAATGGCTTTTACACGCGTTGCGCTAGACTCAGACTGTTTTGGTTCAGTGGCCTTTATTCCACGTGCCTGAAAATAACACAGGAAAACGCTATGAAAACTCCATGGAAATATTTAACCCGTAGGCTGTAGTCAAGGTATCCGTAATGAAATGTCTTGTTAGCAAGTAATTCCCGCCACTGACGTAATTTTATTTAATTATTAATAGGCCTTTATCTATGAAATTGCCGTTTTTCATACAATATTTTTGGAAAACTGCATTTTCCATACTAATACGGTTTTTGGATTTTTCTCGGGAATGCGAAATCCAAATTTTGTAAAATTTTGGTTTGGACAACATTAAGTTAATTTTCATCATACTTACTTTACAGAAAATTGTAATGTAACTGTAACAACGGTACAGCAAAAATAAGCAATGAAACGGGCAACGGATGAAACGAGCTATATTTGAGCTTCTTTTTCAGCAAATAAATCTAAAGTAAATATGTATTAATTTGACTCAATATCTTCGTTATATGGGCAAGGTTTTAAATAAAAAACAATATTAGTAATAGCTGTTCAATCAAATAAATTATGAATAAATTAAAGCTTGAGAAAAAATCGGCAATTTCATAGGTAAAGACCTATTATTTTGCAACTTGTTACTGAAGGCGAAGGTTAGTAGGCAACTTTGTAGTAAATCAACTTTGGCACAGATAATCTATTCTGCAATTGACGACCAGCATAGCTAACATATGCGTGAGATAATTTTGTTCCGCCCTGTCGTTTTATCGCATGGCGTGTACGACACCCTTTCGACGCATTGTGCCAAATAAAACAGGCGAGACGATGTGGTTTTGTTTTCACCTTTTAGCTGCTGTTTTTTAAGGCAGTTTAATTATTTTTTAACTTTTTCTTTGTACTAGTAAACTTTCTTTTCAAGGTTCTGTCTCGTTTAGACTCAAAATACGCTTGAAAAAAAAAAACCACAGTAGTAAAGAAACAAAACAAAAACAAAGAAAATAATTACTTATAGCTATTTTGCTATCACAAATTTCTAATTATCTATCAAGCAAGCATTATCAGACAAGCAGCCATGGGAATAAACTGCTAGAGTTATTACAGATTTAGTTTAAATTAAAAAATAAGGTTTGTAACGAGATTAAAAGGAGTATCCCTCTGAGTTTCTTGCCTTTTCTTCTCGCGGCAAGACTGCAACTTTGCGAATAGGCGTAGAGTCAAATAGAGTCAAAAGAACGAAAATGTATGCATGTATTTAAATCCTTTAATCTACTTCACTACTTTCACTTATTAAGTAACATCATATATTTTAATGACTTTTATCACTGTCTTCACTCACTGATAAATATCCCCTGCTCCACTTCCCCTTTTCCACTTTTTGTAAGTGTAAATAAAACACAAAATTGAGTAACACGAGTGGTTATATAACTGGGTTACTAAGATTACTGCATAGACACCTGAAGCGTGTACAGAGTCCTGCTGAGCTAGATCTGGCTTCGACAGCTCTGACGCAAATGGCTGGCCAGCACGCGTATACCTCTTAAGGGGACGACAGAGTTTATTTTCAAATTATGCTATGGAATTTAAAAACTTTACTATTTACCATTGTAATATTTGAGATTACAAAATGTGAGTATAAGTAAAAAAAAAAACAATAGTTAGGTAATTTACTGATGTAATGGTCAGCGTGGTGGACTATGGCCTCAATTCTTCTCGTTTTTCGAAGAGAGGCGCATTAAATTGGTCCTCGACGGGGACGAGTATGGGCTGGTAAAAAAAAAAGCTTAAACCGCTTTCAAGGTTTCGAAGGGAGGCCTGTGATTATTTATGAAATATCAATAACCTCGCTGGACTATATTACTGGATGAA
Source organism: Aproaerema taeniolella (assembly GCA_949987775.1). Lineage (NCBI taxonomy): Eukaryota > Metazoa > Arthropoda > Insecta > Lepidoptera > Gelechiidae > Aproaerema > Aproaerema taeniolella. The sequence continues at coordinate 9,342,334 of OX465263.1, read as the reverse complement.
TTAATACTATGTTATAAGCAATGTCTGTAAAATTACAGCAAGCAAATTGAAACAAAACCTCTTTGAAACAGAACCTCTCCTTAAATCTTGTGAGGGTGTGTCACATTCAGACGTCGGAAGACTATTTACTTTTATAATATCTTAATCGGTTTAAGGCATACTAACTTTTCACCCGGGATTAGTTCCCGTGGGAATTTGGGAATTGCATGTATTTCTTTCTCTCCTTTAGTATGCAATAAACTCTATAAGTATTATCTATCTAATTACTTGGAAAAGTACTAAGTCGAAAATCAAAATCGAAAATCGTTAAGGAAATTCGTTTTAAAACTTTAACGTTTCTATGAAAATTAATATCTTACTGTCAAGGTTAACTCAAATATTTGAGGCTAGAAATAACTATTTCTCATACAAGAAATCTCAGAAAGGGACCCTTTCCTCAAAGTCTCATCAAAGCCAGGTAATTATTTAAAGGGCAAACTGACCTATTTCCCAGGTAACTAAATTACAATGCCGTTTTTCTTTATTTAAGCCTCTAGCTTCTTATTTATGGCCGTCCGTTTTTCTAAATAAAATTATATTAAACTGGAGCTTGACCCAATTGTGCTACTTTTGAGTTCATAATTCGCCTTTTTTATAAAAACACTAATTTTATTATTTTCTTGCTATTCGCCCGCAACTTCATTCCCATAGTCATTATTAACTCTAAAATTTAAAAAAATGTGTCACCTCCGACATTCTATTCCTTATAACTTTAAACGGCTGAACCATTTTTTTTAAATATAGCTAGAAACTATTTCGATTACGTCAGCTTTCAACTTGAAAAAATCGCATCGAAATCGGTCTATTTCACTGATTGGGTAGCAAAACAAAAACAATTATTAGATCGAACTTTTTGTTGCGTCTTCCTTGATGATTTTCACTTGTTTTTTTTCGCTTTTCTCGCTCCACCGTGACAGCCTTGATCACAGAAATTAACCGGAAAATTGACCTAAGCTGTTGTGGTGATGAAGATTTCTATGGATCGCAAATTCTTCATACATTGCTTTTGCACAAAGTGAATTTATCTGCAGATGGGAACTAAATACAGCAACGTACGACCAGTCGACAGTTGTCAATCGAAGTCGGCGTCATCGGTGTTAGCTCCTTAATGCCGAATCGTTTATCAGTTAGTTTTTCCTGGCCTAGGGAGTTCCCAGAAAAGTAGTGTTTACATAACGACCTAGATTTGTTTTAGTTTTGATTTATATCTTCCTTATAGCTTGTAACTAGTCCTTATCGTTTGTACCTATACGGAATAGTGAAATATTCTGTTATCCTCGTAGGGTATTTAACATTTATATATTTTCCTTCAAAAACCATTTTATCAGACGGTGCATGACCATTTTACCAGCCCTATTGTTCCTTGGTAAAGATCTTGATACAGGATTGATTTTTTTAAAACTTTTTGTGACAATATGTGCAAGTGAATACAGTTAACTAATTGTCCCCGTTAAACACTCAAAAATCAACCGACTTCGAATCCCAGCAATGCCTATCAGCAAGAAAACCACAAATTAAAACATCATTAAAATAAAATGTATAAGTATACTGTGCTTTTTGTTTTTGTTGATTTAAAAAAAGTTCTGAATCAATGGGACTACTTCAGGAGTATGTACGCCTGACAATTGGCGAATTAAACGGGTAACGAACATACAAGAAAAATAATAACAATAAAAAAACCAGTCGAATTGAGAACCTTGAAATCGGTTAAAAAGATAAAGACCTAGTTCTGTGGTACAGTTGGATCCCTCAAGAAATTAAAATATTAGTTTCAAAAGTACTTCTCTAGGAGCAAATCACTAATTTCAGGATACTAACTCGTCTGTTAAGTAATACAAATACATAAGCTCGCATAAAACCCGTGTAATCCCGAATCTTCCTAGAATTCAGGGAAAAACAATTTACACTATGAATTCACTGTTTACTAAACAAATAGGCGCAGTGCGGATGCACTTCCCAGCCCGTTTAGCAATATCTGTAGTCTGTATTTATGTCTGGATCTAAATAATAGCGTGGATTATGCTTTTAGTACATTGTAGAGATCCACAAGATGAATGAAGTATAAACGCCTACGCATCAGGTTACCATGTTCATGTCGTTACTTTGATGTGCTCGCCTTTATACAACCTAGCTTTCTGCCTGCGGCTCTGCCAGCGTGGACTACAGGTTATATCGTGCTCAGCTGTAAAATAAAATAGCCTATCTCCTTTCCCTAGGTTTAATCTACCTCTGTGCCAAATTTCATCAAAATCGGTTCAGTTGCGTAGGCGTGAAAGTGTTGCACTTATAATATTAGTAGGGATTATACTAGCGGAGTATATCACTGAAACAGTTGATGCTAAGTAATCGCCCCGATCAGCAACGCCACCGCCAAATAACTTGTTACTCATACTCGTACTCATTTATTGTCTTTGTCTTCTTCTAAATGTGTAAGAAGAAACTGACTGACATATCAACGCACAGCCCAAACCGCTGGGTCCAGAGATTTCAAATTTGGCACGTAGGTTTCGTATGAGGTAGCTGTCACAAAATGTATGTAAGTATACAAAATAACATAATCAGAGGTACAAAACAACAAAGGCGGATACAAAGAAAACTAAATGTTAGAGGTATTTCTTCTAGCTAAGCCTTAAGAGAAACGAAAGGAGACTATTCGCACGATCGACGTACACGTGATTTAGATAGTTCTAAACGCCACCTGAATCGATGAATTAGTCATCATTGTCATTCCACTGCCATTGAGATGCCATTGGTTATTGAAATAGACGCTCTGGGCTAGATTGTAGTGAAGAACAAAGCTTTAAGCTAAAAAAAATAAGACAATAAGTAATTAAACAAAAACTTTGTGAAAAGGTCTATTATAGAATTTCTGATTATTAACCATGGGAATAAATTGCTGAGCTCCAGAGTTATTCAGATCTAAAGTCAATTAAAATTATAATTAAGGATTTTTTTATGATTGAGCTAAAAAGAGCGACCCTCGGAGTTTCTTGCCTTTTCTTCTCTTGAGGAAGACTGCACCTTTGCGAATAGGCGCAAAGTCAAAAATGCTAATGTAATTTACTATTTTGACCTATTTTAAGTAGCATTTTGTATGTTCTATCAAATAAAGCTTTTTTGACTTTGACTTTGCTATTCAAGCAAGTCATTAAATGTAAATAATTGTCCTTAATTCCTTGCGTATTAACCTTATAGATTAGGACCTTGTACTATTATCCTAGGTAAGAGATAAGTATGTCAAAGACGCCCATCTCACTGATTGGTGACTACATAAGCAGGCATCTAATGGCATAATCTAGGGACTTGTATGATTGGGTAAAGCATGGCGAAACAAAAACAAGGCTTCGATAACAAGATGTACAATCATTTTTTTAATTTGTAATATTTATTTTATTTTATGAGCATAAGGTGTCCCGCCCAGCTGTGACTCCCATTCCTTTTTGCACCGTAACCGATCTTGGTATATAATCGGCCAGTTCTTAGTAAAGAGGTCGATTTCGTTGCGCCATTTTTTTCCTAGGGCACCTCGCCTTCTTTTCATAATAGGAACTTATTATTATTTTTAGCCTATAACTCGTTCGACTTCCTAGCCACCACGTGCCCAACAAAGTCTTATTTTCAACAATATTTTATATTTGCATTCAAGTTCTCTTTTTGTTGCTTAACTTACAGTTCACATTTCTTCATCGAGTTTAAATTAAAAAAGAGATTGAATAAAGTATGAGCTTACAGAACTACCTAATTACTTTAGTGTGCTTAATGTATGTAGTTGTAGAAGGTATATAACGTGTTTATCTAGATTTTATTGTTATCGGTCATAAAGTCTATGGACACACTGACTCATCAACGCCCAGCCCAAACGCTTGGACCTAGAAAGCTAAAATTTTGCACTAAGATTTCCTTAATCTTGTAGTCAAAGAAATAGAAAACATTTTCCGAAATTATCACGGGAATGGAATCCTATTGTATAACATATAAGAAACTACATTTTAGCCCGGGACTTCGTACTCGTGGGAATTTCGGGAATAAATTATACACATAAACCTTTCTTTGGAATCACTTCGTCCGTGATAACCGTATAAAAATCCGTTCAGTATTTGAGTATTTGAGTTTATCGTGTTCAAACAGACAGACGGGGCGGGGGATTTTGTTTTATAATATGTCTATAGTATGAAGAGTACGGTTTAAATAAAACATACTTATGATGATGATCGGTCCTGGCTGGAATAACCAGTATAACAGTTTGGAATAGTTTTGTCCAAACTGTTCGATAGTGGAACTACTGGTAGGATTAGATGGAATAAATGGTTTTTGGCCACGGCGAAGTTATTTTGATATACTTGGATGGGCAATGCGTTGAGCCTTAGTGACTTACGTCTAGATCACTGAATGACCTATGCACAACCCTAGCTGTAACAGATGGACGGACGAACAGAAAGACTAGACAGAGTGATAGAGTGGGTCCCGTTGGTACCTTTAGAGTTCAGAGCGCTAAAAATAAGTATTAAGGACCTACGTTCTCACGTGAACATAAAGTGCCAAAAGATAGGTCTTCAAAGCTCTTGGTTCAGCCCTGCACATGGTGCCTTGCATGGTCGAACACGTGAAAGAATAATTAAAGGTCATTACAGACATAGACAATCAAGGCTTTCAAGGAGGTTAGTCACGTAGAGCTCGCTCAGAGATACATGTACACCTGTTTCTTTTTTAGGGGTAGTTTACTGCTCAAGACAGTAAAGATGAAAATAAATAGGACTGCTGTTTATAAGTTACCATTTTCGAATGATACTTGTAGTCATAGTACAGAAAATCAAGTGTGCTGTCTGGCAATAATCGTATAAAAAACGTCATTATAGGTATAATGGTATGGAAAAAATTGTGATGAAACCCGCACGTCGAAGAAAATTCGTTTTCAAAAGGCACGCGGTCCATCAATCCGCAATTTATTTATTTTTGTTTTTTATTGGGCTAGCGCGTGCATAAATTGCCTCAATGGGGACATATGTATCTGGGCTTACAATATTTAATGGTAATATTATTTCGGTGATGGAAAAGCTGATTTCTGGGCAAGAAAACCTCCATATCTAAAATTTGTAAATCAACCAGACCCTGAAACCCACTTTCCTTCTTAGTTAGTAAGTTAAAGATGGAAAAACTTAAAAAAGTGTATGCGTAGCAGTAGACAGATAGGTAAAATATTTATTCAATACAGATAAAAACAGAAAATCATCTTCCTCAAATGGTAGAACATGTTATTCAGCAATTGACGTCTAAAAACACAATATCCTTCATTAAATCAAACCTATTCATAGAAGTCCATATGAAGTCATAAATTTATAGTTAAATAATACGGTTTGCTCTTATAAAATACGTTAGGTATGCGGGTGACGCTAGTGATGGGGTGCGTTAACCTCTTTACCACTTTTTCTCTCCGTTACATTGCCACAGAAGTCACATATTTTGTTCACTATTAAGTAAATCCCGATTTTTTTAGTGTGATCTAAATTCATGAATTTTTAATTTTATTTTTAGCTTTCCCCACTCCTCCATAAGTGTCTATGCTTGAGGTAACTTTACTCGTAATAAGGTAGTATTAATTTGGTCTCAAAGTTTAAATACTTTTTAAGATTTCTGCACGTACCCATTAACTCATTGAATCTGAAAAAGAATTTGTTTTGTGTATAATCTCTTAGGAAAAAAAGGAAGAAAATAAATGTATTTCACTACTGACTACACTGTATAAATACTATACCTACATACGTACTTCATTCTAGAACTATGTACTTAGTAGTTATGGTAACGTGTTACCTTCTTTTTTTGATATCTATATAGGTCCAAATTAAACCTTGGTCAAGTCAAAGAATAACATATTAGTTATTTTTGTAAGTGTACCTCAAACCTGAACTTGTACCTTTAAAACGTTTTCGTTCAGAAATGTTATAATGAAACGGGAATAGGTCATGTTTTGCGTAACCATTGCTAATTTTAAGTTTACCTAGAAATTGAAATTCATAAAGGTAAAAGAAAATTCAACAGCGAATATAAAGCCTAAATAGGACAAAGGAGTGACCTCGTTCACCTATGTATGACTGTATTGTATGTATGTAAAATTTGTACAATGCTCTATGGATAATTTTATAAGAAATTCCCAAAAAAATACTGCATTTCAACCAAGAGCTTGGCGCTTGGGACTCACTCCAGCCTTTTTGTAGGGTAGATTTATTCTTTATAGAGACAGAGTAGATTCTCATTTTGTCCAGTGTTTTCCCGACGTTGGTACCAGGCAGGGGGGGTCCCAACATCCAAGATTTTGGAAAGGAACGAGTAATTTTTTCAAAATCTTGAATTAATAATCTTTGGCGTCTTCCTTTGTGGAACTCATAGTCTACTCTCCCTCATTAGGAATTTTATGAAATTAGATTGTCAAAATGAAAGTTGTCCCATCTAGTTTTAGTATGATCCATCGTTGTATGTTTACAGAAGGTTAACAGCAATTCCTAAATAGGCTATACCCAACGTTTGTTCGTAGTTTATACAATGGGTACAGAAGAGTCACGTTGTTAGCCTGAAATCTGAATTTAGCCTCGGCCGGGCACGAGACTCGAATCCATATTATAATTGCTATTTATCAATCTACGAATGAGGTCATTTGCGGACAATCGCGAGGGAAAATGCTAAATTTTTTAAGCGTTATGAATGTCAGAATGGCGACTACAATTCAGAGGTTAGTCTCTTTTAAAATTCGGATGGAATGGAACGGCATGGCAAAATTGTATTACCATTGCGGCTATGTTCCTCACTAGGAACATAGGAACATAGCATCACTATGCTAATACGGCACAATTGTACTACCATTTCCTCTTATGTTCCTTAGGAACATAGGAAGCAAGGGTAGTTAATTTTTTAAAAGTGCCCAATAGTAGCTATTCTTCTGAATCGACCATCAAGATTACGTCAGCTTCAAAAAAAAATACTGCATCGAAATCGGTCCATTCGGGGGTTAAAAAGCTGATGATCCTTCTTGGATTGTGTCTGCCAATGTGTGTATCCCATAGAAAAGATAATTTATTGTTTCCTTATTTCTATGGTGCATCCCAAGGAATTCATGACACGACACAGGGATGAGTTACTTGTGGGTCTATGAGTGTGTCACGGTACTATTATTATTTTTCTGGAATGGTTGAAGTTTTAATTCCAATAAATAAACTGTATATTTCTAGAATAAATTATTATCCACTGACCTGTACTTCTTGTCTGCAGTACTTAAGAGGGCATACACCGAGATTGTGCGAAATATGTGTCAATGCTGAATACTTTGCAATCACGTTTCGCGATGCATTTGCTTGATTTTCTAATAAAATAACTATTTATGGCTACACGAATGCATGTAATGTGCAACTTGTAGCAGTGCGTGGAAGATATAAATCCGAACTCCCGATCGTAGGTTCGAGTCCCTTTACGTCTGCGGCATCAGTTAACTATTGTTACGGAATATAAAAATGTTTATGGAAATAAAATTGCTGATTTTCAGAAACTCATACAAGTTTATTAAATGGTACGAATACAGAATTCTGTAATTGTTTCGGTAAATCACAAACAACCGTAGTAGTTATCTAAAAATGCAGTTAATAAAAAACAGTTCAGTTATTATAGTTTTTGAAATTCTTCTTAATACCATAAAGTGCAAAGCAGAGGAAAGGTAACAGAATTAACTTAAGTAATTTGTTCTTGCAGAAAATACTCTTCTAGCATACACAATTAATAAAGCAAGTAAGTAGATGGTCATCAGTAACCAATCATAAACATACAAACTGTTTAAAAAGAATTCTTCTGTTTTTATTAGCAAAGACAACCGTGTTGAAAAGTGTGTCAATATCTCTATCCACTTTAGGCGCTTTGCAATCATTGTGCGGCTGATTCCTGGGGTAGAAAATTTAGGGATGGAGCGAACTATCGATAATTTGTAAACTAATTTTCATCTATACTAATATTATAAAGAGGAAAGATTTGAATGTTCTGTTGTTTGTTTGCATTGAATAGGCTCCGAAACTAATGAACCGATTTGAAAAATTCTTTCAATATTAGAATGCTACTTTATCGCTGAGTAACATAGGCTACATAATTTTCCTAAATTCCCACGGGAACGAAGTTCCGGGCGGAATGCTAATTTTGAAATAAGATAAATCAAAGCTGATAAAGCTACTAAGAATACCATTTATGTTTTATTTTCAAAACCGTATAACCACGTCACAGTGACTTTAAAAAATGTCAGGGAAAAAAATCAGAATTAAGACACTGTAGTTGTTCTTATTTAACATTATTTTGATTAAAAACTATAACTCAAGGCAGTGAAAGCCTTACAAACAAAGAAGAGCTGAAAATATGTGAGTGGGATGAGAGCATCCATACATAGACATAAGTTGTAATATCTTTCTTTTAAAGCATTGCGGCCTGCAGACATAGTCAAAGGGTTTACAATATTTCCATACATATTGGATGTGTTCGCTATTGGCTCGAATGGTAAGGAAATGTAGGTATATATGTATAAGTCTGAATGCTAAATATTTCTCGGAATATCGATAATGTGATACATCCCAAACCTACCTTTTAAAAGCTTTGCAATAAGGTCGCAGCGCGGCCCCGTAACGGTCGAGTGGTTTACAGCTGTTCCAGACCTTTCCAGCTCTTTCCAGCTGTTTTGCGTCTCAGATTGTGCTAAAGTGAGTTTACTAAATATTAATCCTTATCGGTATATGAGATCTCCTTCTAAAAGCAGTCCCAAGAAGGCCGAATAGCGGCCTCGTCAAAAAGTTGAGTGTTTACAGAAATTGGTGTTTGCCTATTCTTATAGAAATTTGTAGTTTAACAATGTGGTCACAAAAAAGTGGTTGCCGGCTCTTTCTAGTTGAGCGACTATTTCGCAAGTCAACAACCGACATACGACCGATTCTTTGTCACTATTGTCTGTCACTGTCGTTCGTGGCATTCGACACTACGAAATATTGGTCGTAGACCAATTCGTAGTCTTACTGCAGCGCGAGAAAATATAAATGCTTACTCATGATGAATTCACCCAAGTTTTTTAACCCCCGACAAAAAAGAGGGGTGTGGCATCGTAGCTGCAACGAATGGTAGATTTCGATGCAGATTTTTTTTGTTTGAAGGCCGACGCAATTAAGATGGTTTCTAGCTATGTTTGATCAAAATTGATTTAGCCGCTTAAGAGTTATAAGCAAAAAATATCACAAAAGTGTAATATGTATATCTAACATCATACATGATGATATGATGATCTAACAAGAATGAAAATCAAAACTTAGCTCCAGGTTTTATATTTTTGTTAAAACTATGTAGATATTTTTGCGGCATCTTGTGTTTTAAAAAGATAACTTAAGGAGATAAGATTCACATCAGGATGACAAAAATGAAAAAATAAACATATGAATATCGACATTTTATATGAACATCTATTAAGGACAACATTAATTAAGTTATTAACTAACCCTTTACCGCCTCAGGACCCACTTTGCCACAAAACCAGGATACAATATCATTCAACTTTTTCGTCCTCGGAGATTTCCAGACCCAGTTTAGGCATTTGACTTACATTATTTAGTGAACAGGGCCACTTATATCCCTAAGGTGTCCTTCGTAACTTTTCTCATATATTGCGTATAATTATCAAATAATAAATGTATTTATCAAGTTCAGTATAAACATGTTATAATCCGTTTTCTATGTATCGTTGGCCATTTCTATGATATTTTTATACATCCTTAGTATGTACTTACATTCTTAATTTTATATTTTACTGTATTTAGACTAGAGTTTTACGTCAGTAAATATCTTATCTCTTTCTCTTATTTAGAAATGCCAGTTTATGCAAGGTAACTTATTTTAACAGCTGTGTAAATTCTATTTTTAACCGATTTCAAAAAAGGAGGAGGTTTTATGCTCGACTGTATGTATTTATTTTTATGTTTTTATGTGTGTTCACCGATTTTTCCGCCAATTTGTTCGAAAGAGTATACTCTAGAGGTGGTTCCATGTTAATTTTATCGAAAATGTTTTAGCGCTTTAATTTTTTTTAATAATAACAAAAAAATATTACAAACCAGAACATCATCAAAATAAATGAGTGACATTTTCGTTTGTGGTTATCTGCTAATAGGCTTATAGTCTGCAGAAAAATACTAGTTACCTACTTTGTGCGAACTGATGTTGAGATTGAAGTCGGTGACTCATACGTATTTTAAACGAGGAAAATTATTCTATCGCGTAGTGTCAGTACGGAAGATAGATATAGTCACAATATAAAATTGGTGGTCCTGACTCACTGACTCATCAACGCCCAGCCCAAACCCTTGAAAGCTGGATGTTGGTCCAAACTTTCCTTTTATAATATTACAGGTAGAGAACAAGGAAGGGTGTGATGCAGCTATACTGTGATGGAAATAAAGGTCATCCGACCCAGTTAGTGAAGGTTTTCCTTACAGAATCAAAATTACTTTTAAATTGATAAGGTATATCCTACTTTTCATTTAAAGTAAAAATTATTCTTATTATCTATCTATCTAAGGAAGGATTTCATGAAATTTATACGAGAACAAAGTGCCGGGTATCCTCTAGTATGTATGTATTCACGGAACAACGAAACATCTTCACGACAAAAGTAAACAAGAATAGTCGTCACCAATACTGAAAGCGAGAACCAACGTCAAAGATCTATAGTTAGAAAATACTTTCTAGAATACTAGCAAAATATTGGACAGTTAGCAGACTAACCCATTTCCCAGTCGCATATTTCACTCATCCGGTGCCTAACTGTGCTCATTCATTACTTTTCGCAAGCTGTCTACGGCGGACGTAGACTCTGGCAGCTATTCAACTATGCAACTCGATGCAGCTATTGCACTCTTTGAACTGCATTGACGAGATGGAAATTTGTTGCAGTTTTTCGGTGACGAAATAATCTTACGGACAGACAATTCTAACATTGCTTTGATCCTTAGGCAGAACGTCATGTAATTCTAGAACCACTTCACTCCACAGTTAATATGCAAAGGGTTATTAGATGGAACATGAGTATAGTGGTGATAGTTTTTTAGGGTTCCGTACCCAAAGGGTAGAAACGGGACCCTATTACTAAGACTCCGCTGTCCGTCCGTTTATCTGTCTGTCTGTTTGTCCGTCTGTTACCAGGCTGTATCTCATGAACCGTGATAGTTAGACAGTTGAAATTTTTGCAGATGATGTATTTCTGTTGCCGCTGTAACAAAAAATACTAAAAAACAGGATAATATAAATATTTAAAGGGGCTCCCATACAACAAACGTGATTGTTTTTTTCGTTTTTTATAAATAAACGGAACCCTTTGTGCGTGACCCTGACTCGTACTTGGCCAGTTTTTTTATTTTTTGTGATAAGGCCAGGGGTAATACATTTTTTTTTTTAATTTTAGAGTTATGTCTCATGAGTCTGTTAGAATGACGTCTACCAAGCATTTATTTCTAACTCCAGTATTTTCAGTGTCTTAAGGTAAGCTAAACGAACTATTAAGACTTACGCAAGCACATAAAAGATAATAGTCCAGGAAACACGCGAGATGCACAATAACTGCATAGCAAATGCACTGAATGGACAGTGATGCATTCCATTGACTGCTAATAATAAGTCAAGGTTGCTGCGTTATATTCGACGCTACCAAATATGTCGAGTTGCAACTGTTCTGTTGAATTTACGGTGACGTGACGTCATGTCATTTTTAACCCCCGAAATAAAGAGGGTTGTTATAAGTTTGACGTGTGTCAACCTTATAACACCCCTTTATGGGTCTGTCTCAAATCAAATCAAATCAAGTCATTTATTTGCTGAATATGAGTACAAAGATGGGCATATTTTAAAATGTGGTTCTGTCATATTCGGCCACTGCCTGGCATGCAAATATTTCTAAATAATAATGGGTCTAAATAATTAAAAATTAGTGAAAAATTAAAAATGATAAGTACAGTAAAATTAAATGTCAAACCACAAAAAAAGCATAAAAATAAAATAAAATGTCAAAACAAAATTAACAAATAACATGTCAAAAGAAAGAAATTAATGGAAAATAAAACAAGTTACCAAATAAAATAATAATTTAAAATGTCAATCAATTAAATGTCAAAGCAATATAAAATGTCAAATAATTAAAATATTAAAAGTTGTTTAAATAAACTCATCAATTTTGTAGTACGCCTTATCTATAAGAAGCGCCAGTAACTTGGCATCGTAGCTCCTAAACTAAAATGGAGCGATTTCGAAGCGTTTTTTTTTAAAGCTGACGTAATCGTGATAGTTTCTAGCTATATTTGAACAAAATTGATTTAGCCGTGAGTTATAAGCGATAAATTAAGCGGGGGTGATACAATTTTTAAAATTTTAGTGTTATGTTGAAAGATTTCTTGCAGAATAAAGATAATGTTTTCAGGCCTTGCGGTGCCAGCATAATTTTGAATTTTTCAGTCTCTATCAATAATATTAATATAAAATAAATAACATGCATGACAAAATTAGTACCTAAGCCCGACTAAACCTAGCGAAGCCTGTCCCCCTTCTATTCGCAACGAGATTCTTTCAGAATTGGTTTATGTGGTTTGTTAATTTCTTAATAGCCGCTACAAGAGACCAAACAATGAATTTAACAGTTACTTTTCTATTATAACCGAATCTCTAAATGTAGATACTAACCACTTTAGTTATAAACGTAATTTAAATAGAAAACAAGGTTTCAGCCGCCCTAGACGACTATGCCATCTTTGTTAGCAGGCTGCTAAACAAAAAAGTAAAAAAAAATAACAATTTGTCTTGAAGGGAGCGCAGGACATATTGATACAGGTTGGATGGCCTCAGGGGCCATCCAACTTTTACCTTTTTTTTCTACGAGAGTAAAATCGATGGGCATTTTGCCAAGAAATTTAGGTTTCATTGTAACATTAAAATAATTTTAAAGTTACGTAGGAATTACGTGCAGTCTGTCTGTGGCATCGTAGCTCTTAAACGAATGGACCGATTTCGATGCGGTTTTTTTTGAAAGCTGACGTAATCGTGATAGTTTTTAGCTATATTTGATCAAAATTGTTTTAGCCGTTTAAGAGTTCTAAGCAATAAATTTTGGGGGTGATACATTTTTATTTATTTAAGTGTTATACTGAAGAATAAAGCTTTTCAGGCCTTGCACGTAGTACGTAGGAATTACTTGCAGTGAAACAACAGTGTAGTACAATTAGATTCACCTACGTATATCTTATAAATATTATTACGAGATCCGTTAATGTTACCGTGACAAGACGTAGTTTAAATAGTTTAAACGTAAAACATAACAACTGCAATCAAATCAATACGTCATTAAATTTAATGACGTCCTTACGCTTACGTTGAAGACGTTTTTTTCAGTCGTTTCAGATTAGTTCAAATACCTTATTAGAACAATGACGGCTTTGAAATTATCTGTGACTTCAGGAAAAATGTTGTTTATTATGGCTGTTACACGTGAGTTCGCTTATTATATACTTGTAGTGTTGTTATCGAAATATCGATATAATATTACCTGTCGATGCTTTCAAGATCCTTTAAAAAATACATAATTAGGAAACTATTTTGCTTCATTCAATAGAGAATGGCGAAGTCACCAATCTCAAGTTAAGAAACCCTTTAATACATATATTTTATATTATACTGTTATATATATCAATATTTTTTATATAGTCTAAATATTACTTAAGATAAGGAAGAGCGGTACCTCCTAACAAAAAGCATTTACTTAGCTTAAAAGGAGGCACCATCAACAAATTGTTAATAGTCTAACTTGTTGGAAATAAAAACATTTTTAATTTAATTTTAATTTTTAATTTAAGGGTTACAATGTTTGAGCCTCTCCGTTGAACAATAACTTTAGATCAAATTTAAAAAAAGGCACCATATCGTGATGTTCAAATGCTTTTGAAAACTTCTATAGATTAATGCTCTTTTCAACGATATTCTTAACAAGAGTTTGTCTATCTTAGTTTTTTTTATGATTTAACCGATGAAATCGGAAAATTTAAAGTAACGATTTTATTTTCATCACAATTTTACAATACCTACATTATTTAAATATTTCTCATGTGATTGATTGTTAACATTGTTTATTGTTTTCGTTTATATTACGTAGAAAAAATTATGTCTTTATTAACCCCAAAGAAACAAACTCTGGAGTTAATAAAGCCATTTTTTTTATTTTCTGCATCAAGCTATAATTTTGATGTAACACTCAATTGCATAACCTTCGTTAATGTTAATGTTTCTATTGCCTTCTTTCAATTCAATGTTTTAGCTGTACACTATGTTTTATGTTCTGTTAATTGTACTGTGTATGTTTCTGTGTGCAAATAATAGTACATATTGATATAAGTGCGGTATGTTGAAAATTACAGCCGAGGCGATATCGCAGTTAACGATTGAATTTCGAATCTTCGCTTTAGTTACACAAACGGAATTTAATGCTAAGAGACAGTTGAAACCCTCGCTAAACGTTTAAAAATATTTCTAATTTCTTTACATACAGTAAGACATTGTATTACGCCTTCTTGGGATTAAAACAACCTTTAGTAAACCTCTGTCGATTGATTGGTACGAAAATTGAATACATACATCCAGGCACATTTTTATCAAATGTTACATGTCACATTCCTTCATTCATTCATGACTTTTTGACCTTTCCTAAAACAACAAGAGTTTGTATACATTTGTACTTAGAATAATACGACATTTGTATACTACAGGATACCTGGGACTTCGTTCCCGTAGAGATTTCATTACTTGTTAATTACGTTATAAAAGGAAATTTTGTGTCAAATTTCTACTTTCCAGGTTTGGGTTTAGGCTGGCTGGACGTTGTCGAGTTAATGAGTCACGACCTTCACTTTTATATATACATAGTGTTGTGCAACAAAATGTTTCTATCTATCCATCTCTACCATACGTCTTGAAGAGATTCCTATTCAGCAATAATACGCTTTAGAAACATCACTAAAATAAACGTCATTAGAAAAAAAAAAAAGATAAGTCCTATAGACATATCCGGCAAATGGGAACAATCATGATTGATAATCTCGAGAATCTTCGTAGGTACGAGTAGATATGTAATTAATTCCTATTGACAACCAAGAGTACGGTAAAAATAGACTACAATGGCCATTAATTATTTTCCTAGAACCTACAAACAAAAAAATAATAATGGTTGTGAGCCCATGCAAACAGTGCAGTTTTATTTTTAACGAAAGCACTCTTAAATCTTTTTTTCAACGTCTTCTTCTACCTAGCGCTTAGTCCCGTTTCTCATTCGGGGTACGCTTGACCATGATCTAGGGCAGAGGCTCCCAAACTTTTTTTTCTCATAGACCACTTTCAAAATTTTGCTGGTTTCGGTGGACCCCCTGCAGCTAAATTTCTACCATATTCCCAAAACTCGACAATAAATGTGAAGATTAGATCTAATTAAGAGAATTTGCGTTGCGGCTGAGTTTCAACCACGAATTAACAGTTTTCGAAAAAAAAGCGAGAATTGATTGGTTTATTAATTAATTGATTGTGCTGTGAGTGGATGTCAAAAAAGTAAAGGTGGCCAATCAAAAAAGGTGATTCCATCCAACTTCACATTTTTGACATCTTACTCACAGCACAAGGCGCATTTTAGTTTTTCACTATCGTAAACAGATACATTTTTGTGGACCGCTTATACGAATTGTGAACACCCATTTTTTTGTCACATCAACGTAGACCCCCTTCGAGTCTCCCGTGGACCCCTGGGGGTCCACCTGGACCACTTTGGGAATCAATGATCTAGGGAAATCTTTTTCAACGTCATTAGAATTAATTTAATTTTATTATGTCTCATGTTAAATTAAAAAAATATATTGCTATGGAAACAGTAGGTTCCTACAGGTAAATCGTGCATCTTTGATCAGCTTCTAAAGAAATAAAAAATGTACGTAAAAGCGCATGGATGCGGGCGCGGGAGGGCGTTGCACGTTGATTTTCCATAGGTGTACGTACTCGTACATTTTTCGCATTCTAGCCGTGCCGTGTCCATAGCGAAATGTAATTAACTGATTGGTATTATCAATTTTTGCGTTTTACCCTATCATATTGTTTGATATTGCAAAATGTTATGTATTCTAATAAATTACTTAATCGTACAAGAGAAAAAAAAAATACTAGAAAATCATTCAGATTAATGATCCGTTTTAACGGTTTCAGTCTTTGATCAATATAATACACCAACAACTAGATAACGGGTACGTACAGTCAAGAGCAGGTCACGCTTTACACTACCAGTTTTAAGTTAGCTCTGATTTGTACAGTGCGCCATACAATGCAGGGCCGGTCCAAAATCCAAAGTGTCAAGCTTGACGTGCTCTTGAGTGTACAAAATCAAAACTAAACGCTGTCCGCGTGAATAAGCTTTAAAACAGTTTTAAGTTCAATCCAGTACAACCATGGTACTTAGTTATAAAGTTACAAATTACTTAATTACAAAATAACAAAGGCGTTTTGTAATAAAAAAATACATAATAAGGGCTCATGTCTTAAGTACGCGCTGTTATTTTTTTTTTTGCGCCAAACCGACACGATATGTTGTTGGTGTATTGTTGGTCGAAAGTTTTAGTGTTTTTAACCGAATTCAAAAAAGGAAGAGGTTATGTTCGACTTGTGTATCTTTTCTTATGTTAGTTTACCGATTTCTGCTCCATTTATGGACCGATTCACAAAATTCTTTTTTTTTTTCGAAAGAGTAGTAGTTTTTTTGTCAACACGTCATTATGTACCTTATTCCCTGTATAGTAACACTATTGAAAATAGTTTTAGCCCTGAATAACTTAGATTTTCGTGTTTGATCACGTAACCTGTTTAATAATTTCAAAAAAAAACGCAACTAAGTACGTAAGTAAGTTAAAGTTCCACGAGTGTAATCGTAAGCATTCAGTTTACTAAGAAATAACTGTTAAGGGTAGTTACATATTCCTGTTTGTTATTTAGCAGTTTATTTCAGTCACGTTTTCAGCAATTCGCTGAAAATCCTTCAAATATTCAAGGATGTTATGCGAACTTGTTAACTGGTTCCGGTAAAATGTACTTACCTACTTAATTATTTATAAGTATTCTTGTTTGTTAGTTACCTCGTTTTTGTGATAAATAGTGTGAAAACAAATCCCTACTAATATTATAAATGCGAAAGTAACTCTGTTATGCTTTCACGCCTAAACTACTGAACCGATTTTGATGAAATTTGGTACAGAGATAGATTAGACCTTGGGAAAGGTTATAAGTTACATTTAATCTCACAGCTGGGCACGATATAACCTGTAGTCCACGCGAGCGGAGCTGCGGGAGGGAAGCTAAGTTTAAATTTTTTTTAGGTAAAGAAAAAATGTCCAGCGCGAATGTTACTTGAACCCACGACCCCAGGATTAGATCTCCTGGTGCTCTCCGACTGAGCTACGTGCCTTCAAGTCAAGCAGCGAAATTTCTCATTCCCTAAAAATTATCCCTCACGCGGGTAAGAGTTTAAAAATATTAAAGTATATGAACAATTTATCTCAACACTCGTTTTTTATTTTATTTTATTTATTTAGGACAACCTGTACTTATAAAATATTAAACATTCAAATAATTAGACCCAAGCGCGCCACCAAAACAGGTGCCACAACATATGTATTTAGGAGACAACAGCAAAGAATTTCAAAAATGAGGAGGCTATTTTATCTGTTCAGGTGCCAAAATTGAGAACTGTTTAATTTTCATATACTTGCAGACAGTCACCTCGACCAGCAGCGCCATCGCCAACCGAACGTAAAGTTGTAAACTACTTGCAACTGAAAATTCAGTTGGCGGTGGCGCCACCAGTCAAAGCAGCCGTCATTAGATGTATAAGATTTGGATAGTTTTCAATTTCGCCACCTGAACGAATAAAATGGCGACCATTCCATCGATACACAACTGAAGTTACAAAATCGTGGCCCAGTTTAGTAGGCTGTTTTTCTTCCTTAAATTTTTGCTAGTCAGTCAATGTAAGTACTGTATAGCCATATAAATTATAGCCACATCAGAAGGTTGAATCACCTATGGACTTGACATTCTCATATATCATCGTGGACCAGTGTCCAAAACTTGGCAGACCATTCTGGCAACTGGTGTAATTTGTCATACAAGAGTTTATCTACTGAAATATGATAAACTTTTTGCTCACAACTTTGTTTGTTGATATTAATATATCCTTTATTGCATTTAAAACATGAACGGGCTGAATAAAGTAACAAATAGTTTACAAAGGCGGACTTATCACTGAAAGTTATCTCTAATATCCCACTGCTGGCGTCGCTCAGTTGCCGTTAGAGGAAATTCCATAATGTCTTATAAAAGAAAGATATATTAAATTTTTTCTCACATCACAACTTACGTCAAACAAAAAAAAAACCGCATCGAAATCGGTAACACACGATGCCACAGACAGACACATAGATACACAGGCATACATGTACAAAAACACATTGACGTGATAAACACCCCTCTTTTTCTGTCGGGGCTTAAAAACAAACTTAAGCTGATGCACAAATTACAATAAAATATAGATCGCTATGTGTTGTTGTGTTTGAAACGAAGGGTCCTCAGCAATTTTGCGAATCGGGACTCAGGATATGGGTGAAGGATATCTCTTGAAAGACAAATGTCATTGTGTATCAAAAAGCAGAATTTTGTGACAAACAAACAGACAAACTTCACTTCAATGCTGACACGAACGAAGCAGCTTTCCAAAATTCAACAGATGTTTTAGTTGAAAGTCCATCTTGTCACTGGTATCAGGAAGATATGTTGCCTGGAGAAAATTGTTCTACGGGAGTGATGGATTTGGTCACCTGTTAGGGTAATTGGTCAGCTGTCAAGATGAATCAGCTCGTTTTTGATGTTTCTATTTGGTTAAAAGGAGGACATTTTCCTGGTACTTGGCACTGACTTGCTAGTAAAATTCTCGGGATGGTAGATTATTATTAATGGATAAATTTGGAACTGAAGAATGTTCTGGTAAAGAAGTATTGGATAGGTCCCAGTGAGACAGTCGGAGACAGACACAAATATAAGCAGAATCTTGAATAAAAATGTCGTCTACAGAATTCGGTAATTGAATCAGAGTCAGCATAGCGTCACCTGTCACTAAACCAAACCAGTACATCTATACAATCAGTTTTTACTATGATAGATACATAGATTTGTATCAATATAATGCCATAAGAAAAGAGTGATTAAAAAGCACGTGTGCTATTGGGCGTTTTACACAGCAAGCTTCGAATCACTATTTTTGACCGAATGCACTGTAAATTTAATAACTGTTTTGACTTCAGAAATGAATTTCCAGCCTACGGACCGAAATACTACCTACACATCATTAGAAATGACGCATAAAACATTAATTGATTGACAAAAAATCAAACTGTAAGAGATTTACAACCCGCTTGTGAACGATGTATAACTCGCGTGAACTGATTCACGTGATTAAAAAGATATGAGACTACATTTGGTTCATATTTTTATATTTACTTAATGTAGAAATTAAGCGTAGCGGTGAAGAGGACAATTTTTAACAGCTTTAATTTCCATTTCCACTATTTCCATTCTTTACCAGCTAGAAGACTTCTGAATCAGCTATGTTAGGAAAGCTATTTTCACTGTATTATAGTGAAGGGCAGCCACTTCCCTACTGTTTATTTTCTGATTTTAAAAGCCCGATGTGTCCAGCTGTTTGTATCATTTCCTTTAAAGGAGCTAAATTCGTGAATAAATTAAAATGAAAGTGTTCGAATAATAAAGCTTTTCTTGTTTCATCAGTAACTAGTGATATAGGTTGTAATAAAACTATCTTTGCTAGATCTACGAGTATTGCATGTAAAGCAGTATCGAACGATTGCCTGTCATGCAATTCTAACATAACTTTTGCTATATCCGCAAACATTTATCTTTATCATGTGAATTTCACTGTACTCCGTTAGCAACCACAACAAATGGACAGAAATGAATAAAATAACTGATTGTATTTATAATTTAATGATATTAAAAATCAATCATATCTAGAAAAGATATAAACAAAACTAAATTCGGAAAATGGGACTGATTTTAACTTTCATCTATTCCAGGACGTTTCAGAAACCGGAAATCAGTTGTAGAAAACGAAATGGATTAATTCAAATACAAAATAGTTTTCTTTCATAGAACATTTAGGATGTTACTTAAAATAAATCAAAATTTCGATTTAATAGGGTTTTCTTCATATTTTCGTAGTTTCAGATACCCATTTTCCTAGTCTATGAAAAAGAGTAGTGCCGACGCTATATCTGTTCAAAATACTTTATGTAGGATGAAAACTCTCGATTGACTCAGGAATAAATTTCCAGATGTTTTGTGTTGTTTGAGAACGAAGTATACAATGAATCACCGATCTGTAGCTCACTTCAGTTTGTAAATACTTACGATATCATTCGTCAGACACTGACGGACTTGTTTATACATTTGTGGGATAATTTTGGTGATGAACGAGCTTGGTATTGAGTACTAAAGTATAAAGTCTGTGCTAGGAATTTTTGGGAATTTCAAAAATGATGTATTCAATAATAATAAAAATCTGCCGAAATAAATGATTTCCTTTTATACATTCATTCCCAATGTCATATCTTTCTATAAGCTATCATAATCATGGGCAGATTTTATTTTATTTTTAGAATATAGTGCCTGTTGTGTCGTCTCTCGCTTTGTATGTTTCTTTCTGTATGTCTATTGTGTACAATAAATAGTAAATAAATAAATAGTTTTCATATGGGGTGACTTAGCATTAGTTAACGAAACTTTAGGGAGTGATTCTACCCATAAAACTGAATTACATACATCACATCCCCAAGGAACCTTTGTGAAAAAAATACGACTTTCTAAAAAATACGAAAAAAAATACGACAAAGGCCAATCAGCTGATCGCACAAGATGTATGTTGAGGCGAAATATTTGTTTTCATATTACCTTGGGGTATGAACAAAGGTCGAAATATGACCTTTTTTTAGTTTCGTCTACTTATTCAGCCTTAATTTTCACTAAATTAAGTCTCCAAATATAACTCTTACCACAATGCATTATTTATATTTACTTACTCATTAGATTTTAGTCTGTGGTGCAACAGTACGATCTAATGTACTGTAGACAGACATAGTATTCAGAAATAGAAGTTCATTGAAACGTCTCTAGTTTCAACGGTCTTAGGGGGCACGACGTAGTATTTTCCCGTAGTTTTCCACTACACCGTTACGCGGTCATTCGCTAGACAAACAGGTGCGGCTGAGGGGTTAACACAAAACAACCTTGACGGGCTTGCTTGCATGGAGGTGCACGAGTAAGGGGTTGCATGTATGGGCGTAGTCAGGGGGAAGGAATTCAAACCCCCACATAAATTTTCAAAATCATTATTGTCTCCCTGCCCATATCTCTCTACGAAACATCGTAAAGTAGTATCGGCATTATCTTGTGTTACCTCCAAATTTTGCGACCAGTTCTGAAATTTATGAAGCGATTTGTATGTAGTCGTCAGTGCTTCTCGAAAGTAGTAGATCTGTGGTCAAAGCAGAACTTGAAGTGTGGATATATTTAAGAAAAAAAAGAGAAGATTGATCCTCTAATGCATTTGAGTACATATGAATATAAATGTCATTAAATATACATTGTTGTTGTTTTACTTTCTTAAGCCCCCCTGATACAGAATTCTGGCTACGCCCGTGGTTGCATGTACCATTTATGTTGATGTCAGCTGATAAGTTGGGGTTATTGTGGCTTGATAATTAGTCTGGGTATTTCCATTTGGCGTATTTTAAATTTTCTATTTTCAAAACCACTGTAATCGTGAATTCCAGTTCTGAACAATCTGACACGCTTTTTATTTAAATTCTAAACTTTCATTTTATTATTAAGATTGGTAATTTAATTAACTTTCCGATAGAATTTTTTTTTCATGTGATGGTTTATTATTGGTTATTTGAGGTCTTAATGCCTGAGATAAAAGTGATATTAATTAACCTAGTTCAGGCACATTAGTGTTAAGTTTTTCTTTTTATTTTGTACACCTAGACCTTAGTTTTTTACTGTAAAATTCTTAGTTGAATAAATACATTTTTACTAATTATGATTATCTATTTGTTTAATATTCAACCTGATGAAATTAAAGTGGTCTATCATTTTGCGAAAGTTTAGAGAGGAATTATAAGTTTGACATGAGTTTCTGTGTGTCTGTCCGGGGCATCGTAGCTCATAAACGAACGTACCTATTTTGATAAGGTTTTTTTGTTAGAAAGCTGACGTAATCGAGATGGATCTTATCTATGTTTTTTTTTACTTTATAAATTACATTTATTTTAATTTAAGATTTATTACAAGCGGGTGAGAAGGGCGGGGTGATTGGAATCGATGCAAAGAGGGAGCGACGTTTCATTGCGTCGTAATTTTGAATTCCTTGTTCAATGTTTACCAGATAATGCAATAAATCCTAGAAACAGGGAAACTGGCCAACTATAGACCATCAAAATTGAGGGTTTGAAAACAAAGCAGGCCCGCAGTCATACATTTATGGTGTGAGTACAAAATCTTACTACAATGCGCTTGTTAAATAAATCTACAATATGTGATAGTCTCGACTGCCAACTGAAGGCAAGTCCCTTGTGTAATAAAAATAAATAAGCTGACCAAGTGCGAAACAGTCATGGCACCTGAGGGTTCGATACTATCTTTACAAAGTAGTGCTCGGAAATGGCCCCGTAAGGGACCATCCATGAAGTACGTCACACGTTAAGGGGAGGGGAGGGGGTCGACAAAGTGTGACATTGTGTGACAAGGGGGTAGGAGGGTTCATAAGTTTCGTGACGTCACATTTCAAAATGTGTTGCGAGTATCAAAACGTGTTAACTATTAACGACAAACTTAACATCCTCAGTCCCCAGCACTCTTTTTATGTTTGAGACAGTGAGTTTTGAGTTCCCAAAAAAAATAACCACTCTATTAAGTACTACTTTTATTAGAAAATTACAAAACATGGAAAGTATGCAAAATATGTGACGTCACGCTAGGGAGGAGGGAGTCTTACAAATGTGACCAGCTGTGACAAGGATGGGGAGCGGGTCAAAAAATCATGAAATTCGTGTGACGTAATTTATGAATGGCCCCTATGATGGCTGTGAACACGTGACCACGTGTACGAATCCCTTAAATCACATGTGATGTATGTAATTTTATGTAAGTGATGTGTGTTTTGAAAAGAAAAATTTATTTGAAGTTACCAGCAAATATCCCATTTTTAAATACCACAATTTTACTTCAGTGGATATTCTATGATCTAATTAAGCATTTTTTTAATGATGCATAAAGTAAGCAGAAGACTTAATAAAAAAGAGAAGCATAACGCTTTGTTTGTTTCTAGTGGGCTCACGTTACAGATTACTTACCGCACTCGTATTGTTAACTATGAAAAAACTTTATTCTATTTTATTGTTATCATTATACGTGAAGTTACACTACAATGCACTGTTAGATTACACTAAAATTCTATAATTTTCCTTTATTTGCAGAACCCTACAAATGAGATTGAAACAAGATTTATACATGTTGTGATTTGACGCCTTGTCTTCAGAATTCGTTTTGATATTGCACAAATTTTAAGGACAATATACTTATTTAAAGATAAGAGAAATTAAATTATTGTGCTTCAATGAACAACGCCGGTTCATTAAGTTTTTGTGCGCGCTTCAGACTGTGAAAACTTAAAGTTCAGAAGGAGGTACGTAGAGTACTTACTTTTTCGGGCGCCAGACACACAATACACTTGGATCAAAGAACAAAAATTTTTGAACTGGTCGTTAAAGTTAAATAATGATAATTAAACTGAACGTAATCGAGACAGTCCTTAGCCATATTTGTTAAAAATTGGTTCAGTCGTTTAAGTTATAAGCAATAACTGCTTTACCACAAAAAATTAAAACATCACTTAGACAATTCTAAAACTGACTGATGTCATTTGACATAAGCTGGTTTTAAACATTGTCGAAGTGTTAGATTTACTTTTGTGGCAAGACCCTAAATTCCCGACATATAAGGTTATACAAATTATACAAAACTTTACAAAAAACTTACAAACTTTTATACAAAACTTTTAATTTTAGAGTTAATGATGTTTGACGTTTAATTTAAATCTTGTTTTAAGCTGAATGGATGTAAATCTTCCAAACTTTTTAAAGAATTGATTCCAAATTTTTATTCCTTGAAGAAAAAATTTTTGAGTTTAGTTCGGATTCGCATTCCCGTGCTCCGTTTACAAGTTCAAACTTTACAAAATATTGGCTCACGTTCACATACTTCAGCCAGTCGTGCTTTTAGGTGAAAGTTTATAGTCCATGACCATGACAAAACAATACAATAAAATTCCTCGTCGACTGACTAACCAGCAATCATAACATAAATTTTAAAAGCTTGTAAACCCTTGTTTAGTTGCTTGCCAAATCTTTGCGGATCATTAATGAAAAGCGTAATATGTTTAAGTCTGAACTAAATATATCTCCACGTGGATTTATTTATGTACTTAATAAATTTTCTGCCGTGTGGTGATCGGTTGAGAATATCACCACCCCATCTCTTTTCGTGGGTGTCGTAAGAGGCGACTAAGGAAACTCAAATGAGACCTGCCTCTTAGTAATCCATCTAAGGCAACGACACCTCAGTTTGTTTTGAATCTGAGGTGTCGTCCTATGGTCTCATGCGGTGTGGTAGACTGGTAGACGTCTGGTTCGCGACCACCCTCCGACCGAAGTCCGACGCCAAACAGCTTGCTGTGTTCCGTCGGTGCGTGGGAGTACCAGTGGTTAACTCGCTCCATCGTCGACCTCATCTATAACCTTGGTCAAGATTGGGGTGAAGAGTTAACCCAACTCATAAAAAAAAATTGGTTTAAGTAGTTTTAAGGCTGAGAAAAATTAGATATGTCAATTTTATTCATTAAAACATGTCAAAGATATATATATTTTTTTAAATTAAACAAATAAAGGAACCAAAACCATGCGAACAATTATTTCGTCTACATGGGGTGACTTTACATTTTTTAGCGAATCTTTACGGGGTTTTTCTCCAAGTGAAACTGAATAACTTTCCTCAAGGAACCTATCTTTAATACTATTATGCTACATACATACGCTCACGCCTGTAATCCCTAACGGGGTAGGCAGAGCATCAGTGGTTCTAAGAAAACCACTTAATGCCACGTTTGACACAAATGGTGAGGGTGATTAGATGGAACATGTTGTGTAATGGTGAGAGGTAGTCAGCCTTTCGCTCATGATACAGCAAGACCCTCACGTCCCACTTACTGATTTTTACAGTATGCCTGGGAAGAGTAGGCAGCTGGCACTAATAATATTATAAAGAGGAAAGATTTGATTGAATACTTAGGCTCCGAAACTACTGGACCGTTTTGAAAAATTCTTTCAGCATTCTATAATATCCGTGATGAACATAGGGTACATGATTTTCCCGAATTCCCACGGGAACGAAGTTACGGGCGGAAAGCTAGTATGAAAATAAAAACAAATTTTGACGTTCTAAAAAAGATGTTTGAATGTATTCAAGTTGTATGGAGAGTATTGGAGAGGCGATATTTTTTTCGTATTTCAACCTGCGTTGCTCGGGGAAAGTTGTTTACTTTCTTTCGCTAAATAATCTAAAGTCATCGAACATAAAACCCGTCTTTGGGTTAACGTAGTTCAATTTAAGTCTAATCAATTAATGCGAATCCCGAACACTGAAAATGAGATATTTTAAGAAGCATATCGACTTCACACACGTATTTTGTTTCTTACACTTACTTTATTAAATTAACTAGCATCCCGCTCGGGACTTTGTTCCCGTGGCACTTCGGGAAAATTATGTCCAAGTAGGTAGTTTCGGAGCCTATTTAATCGAAACAAACAAAGAAACAATCAAATCTGTCTTCTTAATATTATTAGTTATATTTATTAAATTAATTACAAAATATAGGCGAATACAAAAGCCAGCACTTCTGATTACCCCATCTTTGTTGCAAAATCACTCTTATCTAAATATATAAAAGGAGAAACTGACTGACTGACTGACTGACATATCAACGCACAGCCTAAACGGATAAACGTAGGCACTTTAAATTTGGAAGGGACGTAGCTTAGGTACCGTAGAGGTGCACTAAGAAAGGAATTCCCGAAATTCCCACGGGAACGGGAATTAGCGGGAAAATCCTTTTGTATGAAAAATGTAAACCGCTTAAGTTAGACGCTTGAAATTTGGCATGCAGGTACCTTAGTAAACTTAAAGCTCAGTTGCAACAGGATATTGCAAAATTCCCACGGGAGTTAGCGGGAAAAAACTTTTGTAATCTGTTCAAAAGAAAAAATAACACGCAAACGAAGTTGCGGGCATCAGCTAGTTGTAACTATATAGAGTTCACCTGCACGATAACATGTGCTGTCTACTGTACATGTACAAACAGCAGCACGTTAGGTTAGACTTGTACTACGAAAGCCGACGCTATTACGAGCGACGTCAAGGTCAATATGTATAGCCTGATGTGCTGCCGGGTGTACATATTTATTTACACGTGCCGGCGAAACTAGGGACCGCCCGTGGTTTTACTCGTGTATGTGTTTATATTTGAGTTATTTGTGATCGGAAACCAATCTTTTCGTAAATGAAAATTAGGATTCAAGTCAATTTCTTGTCTATGGCTCTCCTTGTTGATTAGGCCTATGTCGAGTTGAAAAAAGGAGATTACTCGTCTGTAGCAGGGTTATTGGAAATACGTCAAGATCCCTTTAAGGCAGGGTTTCTCAAAGTGGGGTACGCGAACCCCTAGGGGAACGCCATTCGTCGGGGTTCGCGGCAAGATTTACGTGATGTCGGCTTGATGAAATACAGAAATCGACTTGATGCCGAGTCAGAATTAAGGTTAAAATTGTTCAAAATTACTCCTAAAATTGACTCAATTTGCGACAAGAAACACGCCACTTAATATTAAAAAGATATTTCTTTTGCTACTGTATTTGTTACCTTTTATTGAAATAAAACCTTATTTTCTTCAACAGTCAACTTTTTTATTTTCTATAAGGGGGGGGGGGGGGCGGATTTAATTGGTTAGTCCAAAGGGTCCGCTGTCATCTGGAAACTTTAACAGGGGTTCGTGGAGCCAAAAGTTTGAGAAACCCTGTAAGGGATGATAGTCGAGATTGTTAGCTATCAAATCACCTTCGGGTAGATGGGGCAAAAATGTACCAATTTCTAAAAAAAATCCTCTGTTTTTTACAGCCATAAATGAGTTATTATCATTATTGATAAAGGCACCCCTGTGAAGTTTCAAATAAAATAGCCTAACTTATTTTGTTTTCACTAACGAACTTTGGACCCCCCTCTTTTTTGACATCGCCCTCAACTCCCTCGTAATAGCGTCGGCTTTTGTAGTGCAAGTGGGTAATCTGACGTGCTGCTTTCTATACAAGAGCTTCTTTACTACAACCGATGGCTGAATCACATCCTTAATTTTCGCTACCTATTTCAAAGTCTCTTAAACCTAATACTATAAAAAATAATAAAGTTACTACTTATTATATACGGGAGCTGTACTGAAAAGAACAACAAAGCTAGTTGGTTAGTTTGTAAAATTCCACCAACATCAAACCAAAACTAGATTAAACTAGTTAAAAAGTTGCCTTGGAAATTACATCCGAGTAATGAGGGGTTTTCATTTTGACAGTTCTTAAGAAAAAAACAAGTTTCATAATGTTGACAACAGATGGCTCTGCACTGGAGTCTTATGTCAATGTCAAGTCACGTTTAGTTCACACAACGAACAAGAGAAAGTACTAAGTCCATGCAACGAACACGTAAAATTTCACTTTTAAAAATCTGTTTTGTTGTTTTGAGAAAACAAAACAATGTTGCAAGACCGAGGGCAATTTCCTATTTCATGGATATTTTTTTTTGAGAAACTACGAATATATTCAAATGTGTGAAATATGGTGGGATGATTTCTACCAGTTATTGCAAGGGGATAGTATCCTTCAGTGAACAGATGCAATACGAGTTTTTCCGATTGACAATTTTATGCTGGAAAGGACAATTTTATGCTGGAAAGGACAATTTTTGCGAAAACTCGGATCTAGTCTGGCAAGACTGTAATCTACTCTTGTCAGCCTGTGACAGTGACTGTCTCTTTGCAGTCTGCATTGCATTCGCTTGGTTTGTTGTGTGAGTTTTGTATTTCTGCATTTTGGAGATTTTTCAACGACTTCCTTCTTTTCTCTACTGGTAACATTATCTATTTTTTTTAATTGGTTTTGACATAATACTCGATATGCGCGCCATCTATTGGCGTCATAAGTAATAACTTTTTTTTTTAAATGTCTCCTTGAAAAGCCCTCATTCCAAACACAAGCAGGGGTTGCAAACCTTCACTCGTGCTGCAGAATACGCGTGTAAAAACGCGACCCAACGGTTGATGACTTCTGCGCTTATTGCAGAAATAAACGAACTCTCGAGGGGTTAAAGTGTGGATTTTCCCCAAGTAACCACTGTAATTGGATGTGTGGTTGCAGTAACAACTTTTTCCCTTGCAAAACATTCTTGGAGGACAATTTTCATCCTGCTTATAGTAAGTTGCAGGATTTAGCATGGATGCGGGTGGCGCAGGACCGATCGAGGTGGAGATCCAGGGGGAGGCCTGTGTCCAGCAGTGGACGTCTTGCGGCTGACATGATGATGATGATGAGCATGGAATAGAATGACGTTTCTTTCCAAACAAACACATACATACAAAATAATTTTATCCAAATCCCTTCAGATATTTGAAACAAACATTACAAACCTTAAAACCCCGTCTTAACTTTTACATTCACATTGATGACTAAGGGACCCCGGGACATCATGAAATCCGTATTTTTTCTTGTTTCCATCGTTACAGAGATCTTTGTGCCAAATTCCAGCTTTATAAGTCGAAGGGTTGATGAATCGGGGAGAACGAAGTCCCGGGCTTTCTTTTAAGACATCTAAATACTTACATAAAATTCTCGTGTCACAATGTTTGTAACAAAACTCCTCCGAAACAGCTTTACCGATTCTTATGAAATTTTATGTGTGTATTCAATAGGTCTGAGAATGGGACGTGAACATTTTTTTCCCAGGGAATCGAGGTCCCGGGTGAAAAGCTAGTAGTATTATAAACTTGATTTTATTACTAAAACGCTATGAAATTAGTCCGGACTTATCGCAAATTAGCAGTAGGTCTCACCATGGCCGTGACAGATCCCTGGCACCCCGCCAAGGGAACTCGCGTGATGACACATCAGCGAAACGCTTTGGATAAACGGATGCAACAATGCCATTATGATACTGATACAATACATACTAATATAAATATCATAAAGAAGAATGATTTGCTTTTCTGTATGTTTGTAATTAATAAACTCAAAAATTACTGGACCGAAAAAAAATCTAAAAAAAAAACAAAAAAATCTTTTTTTTTTTTAAATCTTTCACCATTAGCTACATTATTCATGAGGATCTTAGGCTACATAATTTTCCCAAATTCTCACAGGAACGAAGTCCCAGGCGGAAAGTCTTTGACATTATCAAATATTTTTTACACAACTGCATTAATTAATAAGTGCTACAAAGTCAAAAGCCTACACTAAGGTTATTTCTTGTGTCGTGGGTCCTATGACCCAAGAACAAACATCTGCTTTTAAAAAAAAAGGCCTTAACCGGGAGTCAAACCCAGGACCCGTTGATCAAGAGGCAATTATTATTTGATGCATTTTTTTTTTGAAATCTTACATGATCAAGGTTCTGAGCTATATTTTATCAAAATTGGTTAAGCCGTTTTAAAGTCAAGAATAATATATTTTTTAAAAATTTTAGAGCTATGTTAGATGCACGCGCTCTGCATAGATCTTTTATTCAGTTGCCTAGAAGAAATTGGTACCTTAGCTATACGAATGGTTATTTCTGCTATCTCTTTACTTTATACTTAGCTTTTGTGCAAATAAAGAGTTAAGTATTGTAAGTAATCAAATCAGTTAGTAATTTTTATTAAAAAAAAAATTACAAACAAACTTAAAAAAAAACGCGTCAAGTCCTCTTTACAGATCACATTCTTAATTTAATAACAGTTTGCATGTTTAATTCAATTGCATATTAATGCAATGTTTCCGATGCTTATAATAATAAAGCAGGTAACTCATTTCAAACCAATATGTTATTCATATAGTGCATTGTACGCGACAGGAAATAATTAGGCGGACATCCTTTGTTTTGGAATTTTTTCTAGAGATTCTAAAATAACAATTATGTAATGTGATAAGTCGACAGCTGTGTTATGCACTCAAAAATTGCATTTTCTACGCAAAATCGTACGTTGAAATAATTGCGTAATCTGCATAAGGAATAGCCGTTGAAAAACACTAGTTATAGTTTTTTATCAGTTGCTCCGTTATAACATGAAGTCAGGTCACAAACACAGTTTTAAAACACACTATTGTTAGGTTTTTAAATAAGAAATTGCCTTTCTCCATACTTTATTGGGAAATCTGATTTTTCCATACAAACTTTTTGGGTTTTTCTCAGGACCGCGAAATCTAATTATAACAAAAAAAAATCCATGCGGTTTGAAAACTCTGACACCAAGCAGGGTTATCCAAGTTCGCCAAACACTTGACTATAACTATACGATAAGAATAAGAAGAACAAAATGTTGTGAAATGGTTGGACAACATACTTAGATTATTGAAAGCGGCAAGTGTAGCAATAGTAGAGCAAAAAGAAACATTGAATCGAGCGACAGAAGAAACACGCTATAATGTTTAAGTGTTTTTTTTTCAGTAAATAAAGCCGAAGTAAATTTTAATGAATTATATTCAAAATCTCTGAAATATGGCCCTGTTTGCAAGTAAAAACAATTTTAAAAATAGCTATTCAGTCAAAGAAATTATGTACAAATTAGTGCTTGTAAAAAAATCGGCAATTTCATTCTTAAACCCTTAATAATAGGGAAGTGTGATGTGGCTAAATAAATACTTATAGGGCCAAAAATGTGATTTATGCAGTCGACACGAAAGAAGAATAAGAAAGTAAGGATTCGTACGGATTAATTAAACTTTTGTTCGTTAGCGTTAGGTACATAAAACACACTTCAGGGATGGCTACACAGTGGACAAGACGACGACGACGCAACGGCTGCGACGTGATACTTATCTAAATGTTGTCAGTATAATTAATATACTAAGACCCAGTTTCACCATACTCTGTTAGTTATTTAACAGACGATTAGCAGCTAACCCGAGATTTGACAATATCATTTTCATACTTTTTGTTTGACGTTTTGTCTGATTAACTTCTTAATCGTGGATTAACTAACTAACAGAATATGGTGAAATTGGACCTTAGTGTCAAGTTTTTGTGGCTATCTAAATTTCATTCCAAACCAAGTATCATAAAGATATTTTGCAAAATTAGTTCTCAATACAATTTTACAATGATTTGCACTAAACGCACTGCATATACAAATTGGTCTTACAAACTTATAATTGTAGTTTACTATTTTTTTCATAGGGGAAGTTAAGATGGCAAATTCGGTGGTTTGTAACAGTTGTTTTTAAATACAATATACTATAGAATATTACTAATAAATGATCTGGAATGTTTATACAAGGCGTTTCAAAAAAACCCAATAAAAAGATTATTCAAAATTAATTAAAATTTAGCTTATTGCGCAGCTCTATTGCAAATATGACAAGTTTATCATATTAATTATATGAAACTTTCATTTTGAAAGATGTCAAACCGTGCAACTGATTAGAGTTGCGACTATTTCACTTTTAAAATTAAATTTTGGAATTAATTTTTTTGTTTTTTTTTGAAAAACCTTGTAGTTTAGTAAATTATCCCATATTCTAACGTATTGCATCGATAGATGCGTTATTCCTTAAGAATTCGCAATAATCACTCCTCGAATCACGCGATTTAACACACGAGTAATTTCGTGCACTTTATTGCTTGAATGATTTAAGAATCATTCTGTTCTCATCTTGTTTTGAAATAAGACGCTTGTAAATTGAAAGGCGTGGAATTGGTCTTATTTTAAGGTAGTAAGGTTCAGAATAAGTTCAGTTTCATGTGGTATTGACCATGCTAGTCAATCAATATGAACTGCATAAATCCTGCCTACTCATTGACGTAATCCGCATGTCAAAACTGCAAGGATGTCCTTGATTTCAAGCCAATGATGCACAGTTCTAATTAAAGAAAACGTTAATCATTTCAAGGATATTTACCCCGTGACTTATGGCTACCATATGATAGAAAATTTGAAATGATCTTTACGGAAAGAGTGAGTAAATCGCACTTTAAAAAATAGAAAGAAAGGAAAATTGGGTTTGTCCTTAACTTTTCACTGTAGCTCTTAATTTTTTTTGCTGTGGTGTCAATTTTTTTGCTCTCTTATAAGGTGTATTGAGAGTGAGAGAAATACATCCTTCATGATATGATATGATATGATATAAATATATAAAACAAAGTCGTGTTAGTTACACCACTTATAACTCAAGATCGGCTGGACCGATTTCCATGGTTTTTGATTTGTTTTGATTTCGTCCCGAATAGCAGAATAACTATTAAAAACATTGGAAAATTGACGGGAAAATTCCCACGGGAACGAAGTCCCGGCCGAAAAGGTAGTATTTTAATATAGTGAAGCTCGACCCTAAAACTAATTCTTAATTCATTCCAAATGTAACCCGACAGTACATCAAGGCCCCGATTCTGTAACTTAATAGACCAAGATCCCAGGGCCGCCAGACCTTACTTATTTTTTCATAAACCAAATGTGTGGGAAATAGTAGTGCTAGTACGTACTAGTAATGTATGAATACTAGCTAATCTGGGCCGACGGCCAATTTTCAGCTACCAGGTTCTGAAGGTACTTTCAAAAATTTCTCACTTGTCTTGAAGTCTGGGTGCTATAAAAAGTATTGTTATAGTTCCCTGAACATCATATACAAAAATCACGGCTCAGATTGTAGGTATAATCGCATAATTTACTTGCGAACTTGTAAAGCGTCTTGCAGAAATTACAGCCAACGGAGAGTGTTTGGCGGTGTTGAACATTAATTTTTATATTTAATTAATTATATTCTATAAGACATCAGCAGCCAGTCTTCAAGACAAGTGAGTAATTTTCGGAAGTACCTTCAGAACCTGATAGCTGAAAATTGGCCGCCGGCTCAGGTTAGCTGGTATTCATACATTACTAGTACGTACTAGCACTACTATTTCCCACACATTTGGTTTAAATAAGTAAAATAAGTAAGGTCTGGCGGCCCTGAGATCTCCGTCTATAAGTTGTGTGTCGATGGAATGGTCGCCATTTTATCCGTTCAGGTGGCGAAATTGAGAACTATCCAAATTTCATACATCTAATGACGGCTGCTTTGACTAGTGGCGCCTCCGTCAACTGAATGTTCAGTTGCTAGTTGTCAGCAAATATAAAAATTTAACATTTCTCAATTTCGCTACATGAACAGATAAAATGGCCGTCATTCCATCGAAACACAACATAAGTTACAGAGTCGGGGCCCAGCGGCAATGCTACAATTCAAGCATTTGCTTGTGACATAGTTTTGTCATTTGTTTCTCGATCCAACCTCTCTTTCTAACGCATGGCTCCAGTATGGCAGAAATAGAATCGTTTTAACGTAGAATCAATATAATCGTTAAACTACCTCACGCATGTATGCTAAACCCACTAAGTTTGCGTTTCCTGAAATTCCCATTAGACACAAGTTAAATTGCCCTACTTTGCCCATACATCCCAGTTACGAGTTATGTAAAAATAAAGTGGCTCAGGGGAAGGACCCAGTCAATCATAACTTGTACGGTTTTCTGTAACAACCGCAGCACAACTTGTGCGGGGTCAATGAACTTTACAGGGTTTTTTAACTGACTTCAAAAAAAAGGAGGAGGTTCTCAATTGGGGTGTTTTTTTTTATGTTTGTTACCTCAAAACTCCGTCATTTATAGACCGATTTCAAAAACATCTACTTTCAGATTGGTCCCATAAATATTTTATCGAAATCGGTTTAGTAGTTTAGTTAAAAAATAAAAAAAAACTGAAATTTTCGGTCATATATGTGGATGATAATAGGTCATCAATGTAAACGAAGCAAAAACGAAGTTGTTCTTTGTTCCCTGAGACTTTTAAGTGGTTTTTTGGGGCTCTTTTGTGTCCTGGGGCTCTACCGTTTAGTGACCATTTAGTGTCCGGACGTTAAAAAAAATATTCCTGTCTATTTACCATATTCCGCTATGAATTC
This sequence comes from Aproaerema taeniolella, assembly GCA_949987775.1. NCBI lineage: Eukaryota > Metazoa > Arthropoda > Insecta > Lepidoptera > Gelechiidae > Aproaerema > Aproaerema taeniolella. The sequence goes on along the minus strand of OX465263.1, from coordinate 9,307,823 downwards.
ACCTATTTACTGTTTTAAAAAAATATTTTACCCTTTTTGAAGGCGGGTCAATTTTTTGTTAAAAATGTTTTATTTTAGTTTATTATCTATTAATAGAGTAAATTTTTTTTTTGCTGCTCTGAGGTAAATTTTTTATCCATACCGATAAGTACAGTAAAGCAGTACTACGAAGAAAAAAAATTTCGCCTTTCCATACGACTTGTGCGATCAGCTTATTTGCCTTTGTATGGGAAGACGACATTTTTATTGTAATTTTCATATGGGTTCCTTGGGGAACGTTATACAGTTGCTCAAAAAGTGGCGTATTGCAGGAACGTATAGCGTTCGGGATGTGGGCTATTACATACTCAATCTTTTTCTTTACCTTTCCCGAACTCGTGCGTTTTCTTTCCCAAATGTCAAAATAGTGTCTATTAAAAAGAAAATAAAACAACCACGAAGTTTTTACTAAAAATATTCATAGAAGTTTTTATGATTCATGCAAATATTTCTAAAAAAAGCTACTTATTTGTTTCAATATCAGATTTATAAGTAATTTTAATTAAAAAATACTTTTAAATCTGATATTGAAATTAATATTAGTATCGGCCAAATTAAATTTATAAGTATACAAAGTTGTCAGTATGACATGCACTGTCATAGTCTCTGCTTATATTCTTTTACGGTTGGCGCCATTTTCCAAAAAATTTCTTTGCGATTTTAGTTGTTTGTTTCATTGTTTTTTTTTTATTAAATTGCTTAATTTTTTCGCAACTGTATTAATGTATGTTGTTCAATACAACGCGTGGGACTGTTATTCGACTAGTTCCGGCTGTCTACCCTCGCCTTCGGCTCGGGTCAACATCTGTCGGAACTCGTTGTAATAACAGAAATCCCACACTTGTATTGAAAACTACGATAGTTTCATGGATAGAATCATCCCCTAAAGTTTCGCTAACTAATTTGAAGTCATCCCCATCTACTTAAATTCTTTTAAAAATATTTCAGTCACAGTTTTCCTTTTAAGAGAGTCAGTATTGACTTAAAATATTTTAGACAAACAAAACAAACACATTATTAAGAATATATTGCCAACATTGTATTGCAGACACGTGCAGCGCTGTATCTATTTCTAAAGTTATGATTGGAGTCCACACGTAACCATATCACTAGTATATCGCTAAACGAGACAAATTCACTTTCATATTAAAAGCTTTTAAATTAAATTACTTTAGAGGTTAGAATCATCCCGATAAATCCCTATAATAGTATCCTCATATGTCCTAATTTCCTGTCAAAGAAAAAAGTTTACTGCAGTTTTAAACTTCTTTGTGTGATGTGTTTCGCTTTTTCAAAATCTGACTCTTCATATCAGCAGCTCAAACACAACGTAAAACAGCACAGTCAAATGTCGAAAAAAGTGTCGAAATCACAATGCCAGAGGGCGAGCAAACCTTTGCGCGGTGCCCTCGCGCGATCAAAGTGAAGTTTTACCGTCATCAGAGTGGCGTCACATGCGAGTTTGCCGCGGATCGTGTTAGCTATGCAGCTCTACATTTTACAAAGTGTAATTGTCCTTTTAGAATTATTTTTGGCAAAAGTTCTAGAAATTCGGGATTTTCCTGTAAAGGTACTCAAGGAGGAGGTAGTGACGTCTTCCTTCAATCCCCACAAGGTCGTTACAGACTCTGAATACTAATCAGCATAAAAACAAGTCATGATGAGTCTTTAATTTCTACTTAGTTTCCGACAAAACAATTGTCAGACTGGTCATGTCCGAACGACAACTGCTCAACAAAGTGTTCGGTACACGCACGATTTAGGGGGCCAAAATCACATTTTCTTTCAGTCATTGATCGTTACTAACCCCACAAGGTATATAGCGTGAAGATTGAGTAATCGCTATAACTTGTTGGAGGTTCATTTAAAAGGGTGTTAACAACTTTTTGGACATGTCTGTGGTATTTCAGAAACAATAGGTTCTATGAAATTACTACTAGGAAACCACTTACGATGATTCCTGTTTAACGTTAAACGCGAATCACTCATAAAAAAGCCCCATTAAGAGCTATTTGTTTTATATGTTTCATAAAGCTGAATATCTTCCGAAGTTTTTAAAAGCTGTTTGAAACCTGCAGGTTCATCTCAATTATTTTTTTACCAACTTGAAGTTTCGAAAAGATTTCGCTGAAGTGCCAATTTTAACTTTTAAGTTAAATTTAAATCATGATGAAGGACATCAATTTTTTTAAAAATGGTAATTGATATTTCGCTTATCATCTACCATAAACATTTTTTTAAAATTATCTTAAACACAAAGAGAAAAAAAAATCGATGCTGGCTGATAAATTTCGAAAAATTCTTTAAATTTGTTATAACTTCTAAACTACAAAAAATCGCGGAACATACATGGCTAATCGATAGGTATTGGTGTCCCCAAACCCCACACCTTCGCTGGTACAGGTCTCCTGGGACACCCTGCATAAGTAAACACTTTTCAAGCTTAAAATGTCTGAAAACAGACAAAAAAAATCACTTTTCCCTGTTTTTTGTATGCAAAAGGTGGTATACAATTTTCATTTTTGTCTCGTTTTTACAAAATTTAAGCTTCTAACCAAAATTCGGTAATTAAAACTGAGAATACTGGTAGAGTTCTTGCCCAAACTGATCATTTTATCCCTCTATGAGTCTTAAGTCGTTTTTTATAGCTTTTCAAATAAGCTCCTGTTGTATGAAAAATCTGGCGTGCTCTCTAGACCATTGGGCCTTTTTATACGTATAATTCGAACGGCACAGCACGGTAAGTACTTGTATTACCATTGCCCTGTATGTTCTCAGCTGGTGTCAGAGTTTTCAAACCGCCAAATGGCCTCTGACTTGGTCTTAACGACTGTAGTCAATCGACAACAGCCGGGACAGATAGCTTAAGAGGATCGACTACCGCGCCCATGTCCATACAAAAAGGGAAAACGTTTTGCTACCCCTAAATCTTCTCCGATTTTGATAATTTTTCACTATGTTGTTGTCCCTATCAAAAACTATGCCTCTATGTTTTCCTTTTTTGAAAATTTTGTTTAGATAAAAAGTTATAAGGATCTGTAATCTTGCTTTATTGGGTTTGAAAAACATTCATTTTAAATTCATTGTATTTCAGAAATAAAGTAAATTTTCGGAAAAAACAAAAAATAGAGGCATAGATTATATTCTGCTGAAAAGATTGATACCAAAAAGTAGTATATTTAGTACAGTTTAGGGGTTGGGAAACGTTTTCCCCCCAAACGCGATTTTCGACAAAAAAATACCTAGAAACACAGCCGAGCTGCAACTGTCTCTATCGCACGTTTGCGAGCGGGGCCGAGCGCGGTCGCGACAGAGAATGATTCTCCAAATACCTATTTTCCTACGCTCGCGGCGCTATAGAATAGTCTTAACATGCCGTCCGAAGCAAGGAAACGCTCGTGATAAATTGCCACTTTGGTCACCCATTAGGTTCCCTGCCTCTGTGTACGTTGCTTAATCTCACAAATCTCACAAATGGGCTGCCTTTAATCATTTTACTTTACCTTCAAACAGTTGGTAGTTCATTGCAAGGCAGATATTTTGTAAAATGATCCCCATTACAAAAAGGTTTAGAACCACTGCTCTAGACAGTGTTAAGCAGTATATTATGAGCCATTTGTAATACATCACGTTGTTAAAAGAATGATTTAGAGTGTATTGTAGTGATTATGGTGATGTTCGGCGCAGTTCAAAGGTACAGCCTTATGGCGCCTGTGAATGAAGCTATTGAATTTATTAGGCAACAATAGAGCCTAATGGTCAACTGTTTGCCAATGCTGGGGAATTTCCACGATGATTTCGAACGATCGCCATTTCGCCAGTAATTGGAGATATCAAACAAATGCAGCAATGTACCAATTGACATCATCATCTGTGACATCTCGACGTGTGACAATATATTAAGCTATAGCCCCCCAAAACGGTGTAATATCATTTTTTTCCGGCGGCCAATAAAATAATTAATTAATACTAAAATTCTCCACTGTAATATCAATCAATAAGTTTTTTGTAGGATGAATAGAACGAAAATAAATAACGAAACTAAAAAATAATGAGTATTTTCATTGAGCAATAAGTAAAAGAATGATCGCGACGATATGTTTGAAAAACGACATTCTGATTTACATTAATCTTTGATGAATTTTTGCTCAAATTGTCTGCATTCACATAACACTGCCATCTTTTGAAACTTTTGTTAACAAATTGATTCCTTTTTTTTTCTTTTTTTCGAAATTTTGATTTTAGAACCCTTAAGAATCGAAAAGTTGTCAACTCGAGGAGCTATTGGTTCGGAAATTAAAATGTGGTATAATGTGAAATCACTCACTCTTGTCTAGCGATAACTTTTTTTTATTGATTACCATATGATTTCCCTACGGCGGTCAAGGTCTGTTTTCACGTTTATATAGAATCAATGTAAACGAATAAATCATTCAGGTCCAGGTGTCCTGACAGACTTTTTTAAATAAGGGGCCAGACGACTGCGTTGTTAAATTTTTTTAAATATACAAAAAATGGCTTACGTAAGCGAACCTTGTGGTGAATTATTCAAGGTTTCCAAGAAGTGTTTGTAAAATTTATGAAAATGTGAAAAGTGTTCCTTGAAAACCAATTTTTTTATCAGCATTATACGTATCCATTGAGCGGCACGGGCCTCACTTGGAAACGCGAAGGAGATGCGGATTGGAAATTATTAATTTTCTTAGACGTGCGGGTTTCATCGCGATTTTTTCCTCCATAAATTCGGAAAGACAAATTAAATAGTACAGGCCCGCACTTGGATTTAAACCTGTGACCTTCCGGCAACAAGTCTGGCTCATTACCAGCTGGGCTATTACCGCTTGAAAACCCATGTAAAGCTGTAATTACCTAACTTTTTAAAAAAAAGGTGGACTTGAGCTCTATCCCTTTGGTCGCAGCACCAGCAAAAATGAGTAATTGTTTATAAATTTCTAAAAAATCTATACGAATCCCGCATGTACAGGAAAAGGGATTTTACTAAAACAAAAACAGCGGGTAACTACCACTTCCTTGACGAACAAAACACGTTTTATTACAGATCGTAGTACTAAAAACCCAACCAAAAGTACAGCAATGGAATACTAAACAGTACTATGGCAAAACAAATGACAACTCATGAAAAAAAAGAGCATCACGTCTATGACGCACTGCCGTAACAAGTAGTAGACTATTTCATAAGAAATGAAAATGTAATAATGTTAAAGTCCCATGAAAACACAAAATATGATTTTGTTTTATCGATTTACCTAATGCACATTGTACACACGGCAGCACATCAGGCTTAACATGTTGACCTTGACGTCGCCCTTATCTCGCTCGCAATAGCGGCGGCTTTCATAGTGCAAATGGATAACCTGACGTGCTGCTGTTTGTACATGGGTGTTTTCCATGTCCATTAATTATTAGATTTATCGTCTACAATAATTTTAATTCAGAAAGACATACTTTATTGTTGTTTTGTTTTAATTTAAATCTTCATAAACACTTTAAATTTATCGACTAGAATTTTCACAGGTGACGTTTAGAGTATATTAAATTCGTAAATCTGCAGCTCTAGCACGATAACGACAAACTCGCGCTCGGCTCACGCTAAAACTTCACTTTGGTTGCGCGAGGGTCCCGCGCAAAGGCTTGCTCGCCCTATGGCGTTGTCAATGTTGACATTTTGACATAGGACCGCGGTGTTGTCGCGGCGCTGTCACTATCGTACTCGGCCTGCAGGATGTAAATCAGCCACCTATATGAAAACTTTCTTCTAGAAACATATATATACACACATCAACGCGGTCTAGGGATATTGCACGGTTTTTCATACAAAAGAAGTATGTTTGAGAAGCTGTAAAAGCATACTCGAGATACATGGAGGGCTATTAATTTTCAGACAAGCAAGTGCTAAACCTGAATTTTCAATTCTAGTCAATAAAATTAGTTTTTCTTGAAATTTGTGAAAACGTGACGGAAACGATAACGAAAATTTTTGCCTGCTTTTTGTATGAAAATGGTCGAATTTACGCAATTTTTTTTTCGTTTTCGTCACGTTTTCACAAATTTTAAGTAAAACAAAATTAATTGATAAGAATTGAAAATTCAAGTTTAGCACTTGCTTGTCTCAAAATTATAGCCCTTCATGTATCTCGTGTAAGCTTTTGTAGCTTCTCAAACATACCTCTTTTGTATGAAAAATCGTGCAATAACCCTAGACAGCGTTGATGTGTATATATATTTTATTATAAGATGGGTTAACTCTTGACCTCAATCTTAACCAAGGTCATAGATGAGGTCGACGATGGAGCGAGTTAACCCAGAAAATACCAATTAAGGCACTGGTACTGCTACGCACCGACGGAACACAGCAAGCTGTTTGGCGTCGGACTTCGGTAGGAGGGTGGTCGGGAACCAGACTGTCCTTCACAGAGTCTACCACACCACATGAGACCTTAGGACGACACCTCAGATTCAGAACAAATTGAGGTGTCGTTTTTTTTATTTTTTTATTATAAGACTGGTTAACTCTTGACCTCAATCTTGACCACAAGGACAAAGATGAGGCCGACGATAGAGCCAGTTAACCCAGAAAATGATTATAACGGCACTGGTACTCCCACGCACCGACGGAACACAGCAAACTGTTTGGCGTCGGACTTCGGTAGGAGGGTGGTCGCGAACCAGACGACCCTTTACAGAGCCTACCACACCGAATGAGACCATAGGACGACACCTCAGATTCAGAAAAAAAATAAGTGTCGTTGCCTGGGATGGATTACTAGGAGGCAGGTCTCATTTGTGTTTCCTTAGTCGCCTCTTACGACACCCACGGAAAGAGATAGAGATGAGGTGGTGTTATTCTCAACCGATCACCACACGGTTTCCTTAGTCACCTCTTACGACACCCTCGGAAAGAAATGGGGTGGTGTTATTCTCAACCGATCACCACACGGCAAAACCGATCACCACACGGCACAATAATTCGGAATAGGGTAGAAATATGAAATCAAAATCCATTCGAAGCGTGTGATCAGCTGATTCTTCGCTCGTAGCTCAGTGGCGCTCGCTGATCTCGACCGATCAGTGAGGTTAAGCAACGTACACAGAGACGGAGAACCTGATGGTTGACCCAAATGGCAATTTTTCGAAGGGCATTTAAGCTGTCGGTCCCGGCTGTTATCAGTTTTCAGTCTATTGACTACAGTCATAAAACCAAGTCAGATGCCGTTTAGAGCGGTTTAAAAACTGACATCAGGGTCGTTATAGTTAGCCATGCATTTGATAGTACATACACGATAAGAAGAAGAAGAAAAGAGTCTAACTTTCTGGAGAATTTCGTATGAGTTACTTGGAGAAAGTACTCAGTTTTATGTGGAGATTTAAGTCCCAAACGCGTTAATTATCTCAGAATAACCTTGTATTATAAGATCAATAGTATCACCCTTACAAACATTTGCAGGAACGTCCATTAAAATTAATGCCACTTTAAGTATCGTACTGTCACTTTCTGACTATTTAGTTGACGTAAACATGGAAATTAACCTGGTTGTGACAATTAGGAGCACAACAAAAAATAATCGTCCAAATCGGTATAGCCGTGTTTAAGTTTAAACGAGACGAACGAACACCAATTCATTTTTAAATATAAGAAGAAGATTTAAATGACAGTATTTCCTAACATATTTATTTTTCTATTCCTTTCACAACAAAGAATAAATCTAATTCACAAGAATTGAGAATAGTCCCTAGCAAGGTCTTATCTTCTAGACTAGGTTTCCTAGAACCTAGACTAGCACAGTTATGGAGACCTAAGTCCATTCAGACCGGCTTCAACTGGTATATGTCAAGGTTTCTTTGGAGGATACCTGAGAAAAAGGCACAAAGAATATTATAAATCATAAATCATATAAAAGCGTTTCTGTACCGACTGGAGTACAAAACCATACATATAACATGCAGAATGACTTTTTAATCATTTTCATATTTTTCTAAAAAAAAAGAAAAAATACATTTTTTTGTAAACTTTCCATGTTTTATTTATTTACTGGATAAATGACAAGACAGACAAATAGAAAACCGAACACAAAAGACTCAGCTTACGTATTTCTTAAAGAAATTTCTTTTAGTAGACCTGGGACAGTGAGAGACGTTAAGAGGATCGACTACCGCGCCCATGTCCATACAAAAAGGGAAAACGTTTTGCTACCCCTAAATCTTCTCCGATTTTGATAATTTTTCACTATGTTGTTGTCCTTATCAAAAACTATGCCTCTATGTTTTCCTTTTTTGAAAATTTTGTTTAGATAAAAAGTTATAAGGATCTGTAATCTTGCTTTATTGGGTTTGAAAAACATTCATTTTAAATTCATTGTATTTCAGAAATAAAGTAAATTTTCGGAAAAAACAAAAAATAGAGGCATAGATTATATTCTGCTGAAAAGATTGATACCAAAAAGTAGTATATTTAGTACAGTTTAGGGGTTGGGAAACGTTTTCCCCCCAAACGCGATTTTCGACAAAAAAATACCTAGAAACACAGCCGAGCTGCAACTGTCTCTATCGCACGTTTGCGAGCGGGGCCGAGCGCGGTCGCGACAGAGAATGATTCTCCAAATACCTATTTTCCTACGCTCGCGGCGCTATAGAATAGTCTTAATCTATTTCTATATACGTATGCCTAGGGATTAAATAGCTAATTCTGTAAACCGCACTTCTAAAGGAACTCATAAGTTTATAGAAAATGATTTTGTGGTCAGCCCAAGTAGGTACGAGTAGGTAGGTATAAATACATATCCCTTACATAATATCACATCATATCAAATCCTGCATTCGTTGCAAAACACGATACTGGCGCCAATGGACTCTAAAGTATCATATTTCACTATTTTGGTAGAGCTAGCCAACAAATACTTGCAAATGCTTTAATTTTTTAGAAAGATTTATTAGATCCCAGTGGTATAAAAGACTTGATAAATACCGAAAACGTTACGATTCATAAGTGAGTTGGCAATCACTATTCCTTCCGCCCAGGACTTCGTTCCTGTTATTTCGGAAATTTATTGTTACTCAGGGATAATGTAGCATTCTTAATGGTGAAAAAATTTTTCAAATCGGTCCAGTAGTTTCGGAGCCTATTCAATGCAAACAAAACAAATATTAGTATAGATATAATAGATATGTTTGGTTTTCTTAACATGTTTAATTTTTGTCAAAGTTTTGTGTGACCATTTCTCGTACCATGGTTCGTAGGTTGTTACCTCAGTTCAGATTTATCAGAGTGAACTCACTCTTATACTTGTATGTACTGGTAGAGTCATCAAACTGCTGTGTTTTTCTTACGGTATCAGTAACGTTGATAGAGCGTAAATAAGGAGGAAAAAAAATTTTTTTTTTCTAAATTTTCAGAATTTTAATTCCCCTTTTTAACGTTTTAGAGGATGAATTTTGTAAAAAGCAGAAATACGGGAGTCACAAATTGTGTCGAAGAGTTCAAGTCAATTGGACGATGTTATTATATTTTCCATACAAAAATTTTGATTTATTTTCATGCTTTAGACGATCTCAAAAAATTCCGGGTTAAATTTTTATAAAGTTTACGTACAAAAAATTTGGATGGAGATAAACAATCTTCCTGTATAACTAAGATAATTTTTCAAAAACCTATGACTTTCATGTTTAGATTTGGTCTGTAAATGTAAGTTGGTTATAATTATAAAAAAAAGAACTTCATCTTCTTATCTAGGCATGTTCAAGTATGTGGTGAATTTGACTTGCCCTGTTGTCAAATTTTTCAAATCGCCAAATGTCATGGTTTGACGACTGTAAATACGAGTTCTAAATATTTGAGTTCTAATATTTATTTGTGTATATTTGTGTTCAGTAGGTGAGTACCGGGACCGTCGATTTAAGGTACCCTCTGTAGCACGGGAAAGTTTTTGATGGATTGCCTAAGATCTTAGTCAAAATCTCCAGGTACCTACATATATATTTCATAACGTATATGACACAATAGATAAATTAATAATGCATTAAAAGCATAATCATATACACGAGAAGCAAGCCCAATGCCCTTGGAAGGCTGTGTCACGTTCGCACCCGTAAACACTTCGTGAGAATTAGTAATCTAGCACTTTACTTCAAGACTAGACCTAGGTTTCATATTATGCTAAAATAACAGAGTTTGTAATTAAATTACATAGGGATGCAAAATAACGTTTGAGTGAATTTTTAGGTCGTCCGCATGCTAGGCCCAAATTTAGTGTTTTTATATTATGTAATTTTTTCTTGACCGGAAATCGAACCGAACTGCTATTGCACCTTGCCGATCAACGGACAAGGCTTTGCGTATTACAACCCGTATAGGGTTTCTGTACTTGATATTGGCCATTGCGTCATTCTTTATTTATTTAGAGTAGGAGAGACCGGGGTTCAAAGTGCCGCGGGGAAGTTGTTCCGATTAAAAAAGGCTTCATAAAAAAAAAGAGATAAATATATCAAGTAAGTTCGTCGTAAAACGGAACGCTACAACCGACGGCAGCCATCTTAGTTTGGTCAGCAACGTCCAGTACGTTGTTAAATTACATCGGAACAACTTCCCCGCGGCACTTTGAACCGGTCTCCCCCTATAAGAGCACATACTTATAATCTAACATTGCATTAGCGAAATCAAAAAAATCGTGGACGCCATCTTCCTCTTTAGCGGGTAGCGGGTAGTGGCTGGATGAATACAGCGGAGGATCGTGCAAAGTGGCGCACCTTGGGGGAGGCCTATGTTCAGCAGTGGACTGCAATAGGCTGATATGATGATGATGATATGATGAAGTAAAAGACGTGAATTTTAAAAGGAAAGTATAATATTATTGGCGATAATGTAGGATGCATTTGGAAATTCCATGATTGACGAAACACAAGAAGAAATTCGCTCGTGTTTCAAGTGAGCTCACGTTACACATTACTTACGACACTGTTTCGTTAATAACTATTACAATGTAGTTGCTCGGAAATGGCCCCCGTAACATGTCCACGGAGAGGACTTTTTGTACCCTAAAAATCACATGTGATGTATTAATTATTTTACATAGTATTATTATCTATTTAGTATATCTTAATTTTTGTATTTGTATACAAATATATTTATGTACAAATTCCTCCCTGGACTGGTCTTAATTATAATTATTTATTTTTTTGATTCTGTGGATAACTATAATTGGCTGTTAGTGTATAAGTTTTTAATTTAAGATAAGTTTGTAAGCTGTTGCTATCCCAAAAAAAAGTAATTTTTAAAGAAGATTAGAAACATTGTCGTAGTAATATGAAAACAAAAGAACAGCGATTTAAATGGCTATCGAATGCGGAATTAAATCTACACTACTACATACGTACACACAAACACGGCATACAAATGGACTTTCCATTTGAGACTAGGAAGGAACGTGCTAGAACCAGAACTAACATAACCTTGTGCTACAACTAAATAATATTTTTTGTACAAAACTTATTACTTAATGTTTTCAATGTGAAAGTGTGTTTGATGTCCTTCTTTCAAAAAACGGATAAACGTATTTTTTTCAACGTTAAAATACGATGGATTCGTAGGAGCTTCTTCTTGTGTGGCGAACTCGGCTTACCCTGGTGTCAGAGTTTTTAAACCGCACAATGGCCTCTGACTCAATTTAACGACTGTAGTCAATCGACAACAGCCGGGACCCACAGCTTAACGTGCCTTTCGAAGCACGGAAACGCTCGTGATAAATTGCCACTTTGGTCACCCATCAGGTTCCCTGCCTCTGTGTACGTTGCTTGTCCTCACTGATTGGTTGAGATCAGCAAGCGCCACCGGCCTACGAGCGCTTCGTAGGAGAGCTGATTTTTTTTAAATAGTTGTTCTTTTCAATAAAATGTAATAGTATTTATTTCTCACACAAAGAAATAAATAGACAGCAGTATTACACCGTACAAGAAAACTTGAAACTATCTTTACTAAAACTATTTTGTGGGGGATTGGGCCAGGCAGCGTGGTGGACTTTGGCTAAACATACTTCAGTACTTATCGATTACGTCAGCTTTCAAAAAAAAACATTATTTTAGGAACTATACGTTTAGACACACAGATACAGTCACCCAGATACACGGATACACACGTCAAACTTATAACTCCATTCTTTTGTCAAGGGTTAAAAGCATGAAACCACAAATCAATGCAAATGTTACGTCAATCTATATTTATTAGCAAATAAATAGCCTGCAAAGGTTATCTAATGCCTGACACAAGAATCAAACCTGGGACATCGGATACAGCAGATCAGCTTGCAAGGCCGCGTGTACACGGAGAAAGTAACGTGATACTTTAGGCTAACTACTCAATTTAATTTAGTCTCGAGTTATGTAGTTTCTAGGGCAGTGTTTTTCAAACTGTCGTGATGCCTTACTCAGGGGGTCGCGGGTGAAAGAAAAAGACAATTATTTATAGGTCCTACGCTACATTAAGGCACTACAATTTAAGTGTATAATTTTCCACGTTAAAAACGTACGAGTCACCGACTTCAATCCCAGCAACAGTTCGCACAAAGTAGATAAATAGTATTTTTTGCAGACTACAATGCCTATTAGCAGATAACCACCAGGATTTTTAAGGAAAGGGTAGTGATGGGAACGGATGTATTGGGAACGGGTGTTTCAGGAAATGGATAGGATGTTCCGAAAGGACGAAAATGTCACTCATTTATTTAGATGTTGTTCTGATTTGTAGTATTTTTTTGTTTTTGTTGATTTTTTTTAAAGCGCTAAATCATTTTCAATAAAATTTATATGGGATCACTTCTTGAGTATAATCTTTTGAACAAAAAAAGAATTTTGAAAATCGGTCCATAATTGGCGGAGAAATCGGTGAACATACATAAAAAAAACATACAGTCGAACATAGGTGGGTGGCATCATTAAACATGTGCCTGTTTAATGTTGCCACCCGCCGTCCATGCCTACCACGCGGAAATCTCTTTAAACTATGATTTAAAATCTTCGACAGAGGTCGTATATATAGCCTAGGGGGTCGAGGGGGTCGCCAGAACTTGTTAACTTCCAATGGAGTCGTGAATTAAAAAATATTGAAATACACTGATCTAGGGTATGAACTTCAACTGTCTAGTCTAGGTGTACTAATAAATGTAAAAAAATATTTAAAACAAAGTCTACTTTCCATAATAATGAGGATCAGCTGATCGCTTTAGTGTTTTGTTTTTTTTTCTCTTTAAATGGACTTGGACATCCTCTTGGAATGGACCTGTATTCCTGTAGTCCATTGAAAAAAAAACAACGGGTTGCACTCCGGGAGTGCTGGAAGAAGTGAAAACTTGAACATATATTACTTCCTTACGGTCTACTCTCCCTCCGTCTTACGAATTTTCGATCAGGTCACATGTCCTGACGCGAGTTTGACATTTTTTACCCATCCCAAAAAGTGCACAACAAAGAAGTTTTCTCTCTCCCTCCGTCTTACGAATTTTCGATCAGGGTCACGTGTCCTGATGCGAGTTTAACATTTTTTACCCATACTTCAAAGTGCACAACGTCGCTAAAGAAGTTTTCAATTAAAAAAAAAGAGTACGACATCCAATTGCTTGCAATTTTTAAACGGCTTAAACAATTTTGATTAAATATAGCTAAGAAATAATCTCGACTATGTCAGCTTTCAAACCAAAAAACCGCATGGAAATCTGTCAATTCGTTTAGGAGCTACGATGTCACAGCCAGACACACATATAGACAGAACACACAGGCATACAGATACACACGTCAAACTGATAACATCCCTTTTGTTTTGTTAACACTAGTCTTACCTAACTTCTAGATAGGGAAAAATTTTCTCATCCAACAACATTGGATACATGTCTTGGCAAATTAAAATTAGTATAGCCAACCCTATCTAAAGTACATTTCGATTTGGGATCAGGGCATTAAGAAGATTTTCCCCTAACGTCCTTAGAAAAGGTTGTTCAGTATATATATACATATATATTTTTTAATTATTTATAATAGTAATGTAGCATATTTCATTATATAATGAAATATATATATATTTCATTATAGTATAAACTTATACGTAATATAATATTCGTTTTTATAATTATAAGAAAATTCTAAATAAGCATCAACCTACTGACTGATCTTTTTTCTTTTTTTTGTGAACAAAAAATAATCAATTTGTCATAACGCCGAGTAGTTCTTTGTTCTCTTTAGTACTCTTACTAGGTTGACTGGAAGAAATCCCCTCGTGGGATAAGTCCGCTTTTGTAAACTTCCTATTACTGTAAAATTGTTATCCTCTGTATACATACAGTTTTACGGTTAGGTACCATCTACCTGTAAATATACAGGGATCCTACTAACGATCCAAGACAGAGATCCTCAATTACAGTGTTACATACCTAAGGACGTTAAAACTGACGCAAATTAGATCTAATTATATCTACGTAAGTAAGTATTGTCTGCATAAATTATTTTTCGCATGATGCGTCGCGTGCGCACTAGTGACGCAATTTATTTTTGTAGCGAGTGAGTGTTTGAGTGATTTATTTTTAAATTTTGAAGAATTGCTTCAGCTTTTAGCTAAAAATGGAGGAAAACGTCATCCTTATATGCCTTTACATCTTGCAGACAATTGTTGAGGCAGGCACAAAATTAAAATAAAATATGAATGTTAGTTCAGCTTAAAAATACCACTTTTTCTACTCCGACCAACTAATCGGATCAACTAGTTAATCGCGTCTATATAACGACATATAACACGCAGCTATGGGACCAGATTTCATATATGTATACCCGGTCATCGTCCTTTATGATATACATACAGGGTGTAAAGGACAGCTTAGCAAATACTTAAATGGTGGAATCTACCCATAACCATCATCAGCTATAAGTCATTATTTTTTCCCGAAAATGTCATGTTAAGGAGTTTTCATTATTTATGTACTTTGGCGCTACGCAACATTCTGCGAAACCGCGCCCCGCACGCGATTTCCCCGCGCCGCGCTGCTATCGGAGTGCGATGTACATTGTTGGTTTTCGTGTTTTATTCTATTCTATTCTACGTTATTATGATTGTTATTATGAATGTATTCAATTAAATAATAAAAAATATAAGCAGAACATATTGAAAAACATGAAAAAATTGAATATTTTTCGGAGAAAAATTCCACTGGAAAATAATTGAGAATGATTGTCTAAGGGTTTCAGTTTTTGCTAAGCTTTCTTTTACACTCTGTATTTTGGGAGAATTTAAATTAGTTAGCGAAAATTAAGGATGTGAATCAGTCTACTAATTGAACAACTTTCCCCAAGGGATTATGATCCCTTCCCCAACCTATGGGTCGAAATATGAAAAAATATTTCGCCGCTTTATACAACACGTTCGTTCGTTAAAATACAAATATTTTTATTTTTTTATTTTTTGTAATTGTGTGTAATGTGTCAGTTAAATAAAGGTTTTATCTATCTATGTAACTTGAGTATGAGAAGTAGCCAATTTTTTTTTTAGATTTTTTTAGAAAGAAAGAAAGACAATTTATTATATCGGACATCACAAAACATACGAGTATAAGAGGCAAGATTAAACAGTAAAACACGATACACTACATAAAGACAATAACAAATACAATAAAACATGGGTGCCTTTTTAAAAATTTAATTTTGCAAAATGTCTCACGCGGGTAAGCTTTTTCTAAATACTAAACGTATATAACTCTGCCAAAATATCCGAAAGAATATGCCTACGATCCTTCTGCAAAATTGTGACAACACACGCGTTTCTCACTTTAACAAAACGCATTATGCAGCTAATTTTGTGTACCCGAAAATGTTTAGCTATTCCTAATTAAGATGTCTCGTAATCAACGTCACGTGTTCGCCAAAATTCGATCACGTTTCATGTGGCGAGGGCTGAAGCGAGCCTCCGAACACATGGGCTATTTGGCCGCGTTGTGTTCTAGTTATATGTACGTTGATTAGACACGAGTATACGTGAAATAGTGTATACGCGGCTTGTTTGGTAGTTTGCTATATAATAGTGCACAGAAGGTTTTTACTTACACTCTGGACTGGAAGTAAAAGAAACACATAGAATGTGCCAGCAGCCTACTCTTCCCAGGTAAAATACAGTAACTGGGGCGCGAGGCTTTTGCTGTATTATGGGCGAAAGGCTGACAAACTCTTCCCACTACATCATATTTTACTCTCCACTTCAGGTGTCGCGTCCCCCACGCAGGGCCCCTGGCAGGGAGAACTAAAGGTCACTTTTAGTATTAAAACAGAGTCCATTAATAAAAAGCCATTATGCCATTATGCGTAGTTTATGTGAATTGTACCAGTATAATTTCTTTTTAATCTTTCAAAATCTTTTCAAGCATTTCGCGCCAAAAAGTACTTTAGTTCGTGTGAAACTGAAAAAAGTTTTTCTATATTATAGAATTTCAGCTGAACTGAACTGAAAAAAGTTTTTCTATATCAACTGAAACTGAAAAAAGTTTTTCTATATTATAGAATTTTCAGAAAAAAACCACTATCTATCTATTCTATACTAGCATGTATTTGAAAAGTTGTGCAGATACCTTTTATTTGGCACTATTTATAAAGAAATATAAGGTATCTTTCTAAAGGAAAGGGTTCTCACTAGCTACTTTAAAATCAACAAACGTTTATAAAACAACATCTTTCACTCCATCATTTTCTCCTTTAAAATAATAAGCAGAATCTTCACGACAGTTAAATATGGAAATGTAAACTATAATTAAATATTAATTATATTTTTGCACGTGAGCCCACGTTGTGATGCACGTGCGTTGGTGCAGGGTGCATGAGAGGGGATTGGGCAACTCGGTGCATTCCAAAGTCTCGTGATGAATGCGTTAACTGCAGTTAAACGTCTGATAGTAGAGGCTCCATGACTTCTGCGCCGATATAATTGAAAGCTACTCAAGTACCTATTAGGTCTTTTAATATGAGATTGCTGTTCTCTAACAAATTTTTTGTGGAACCTGATTTTGTACCTATATATTTTTTGAGATTTTCGCGGTCGGATATCCGTGGGAAAAACCTATTTTAATTTGTTTAAAACAACTGATTTTTACACTCTAATATTTTTAGGTTTTTCCCGGGAATGCGAAATCAAAGCTTGATTTATTGAAAGCGGAAAATGTAACAATGTTAGAGTACAAATAAGCGTTGAAAAAGGTATATAAATCAAAAAATAAAAATATAATTGAAAAAAAAAACAATAAAAAAGCAATTCTAGAAAAAGCTGTTCAGTCAAAGGACTTTTAAACAAAATAGTGCTTGAGAAGAAGTTTGCAATTTCAAACTTAAACCCCTATTACATTTAGCTTTAAGTAGACTTGGTTCGAAGTTACGTATACACTTTGGTTCTAATTTTACTTTGTTCACCGCAACAGATGTTTACATGAAGTGGTAACTAACTTAAAAATACTCGTATATATTATAATATATAATATTTATAATATAACTCGTATTTATAATATTAAAAAAAACATCAATAGCAAATTTTTATTTATTTATTTTTATTTCAAAGGAGGATCAGGAGTTAAATACACATCAGTGAGTTATTTGTTATATCTGACTAATAAGGAAATTGAAAAACATTGTTCAAATATTAAAAAGTTTTTTATGAATTAAAATATAATACTAAAAAAGGAAAACACAGAAAGAAAACTCAAGTTGGCTCAAGTTGGTTTTTTTTCGGTGTTCCGAAAAAAAATGACCGTTAATAATTTCTACTTTACCACAAAACATTTACCACCTAGACAATGTCTATGACTTATGTCATATTTTCCATACAAAAAATTACACAAGTTTAAGTTTTAGTTTTATCTTTTGTGTAAGGCTCTTTTTTTTGTTTTTAAACTGAGTCTGATAGTCACCCTATACTAACGTCGATTAGCATTTTAAATATAATTTACAATCATCAGTTATTTCGTAATGCCAGCCGTTTCTATGCGACTGTGATCTATAATTGATTATTTAATTATCATGTAAACAAACATCGTGTTAAAGTTTATTTATTTGAGTTGCTAAGGTCCACATCAAACTTAAACCGGATGTTTATTCGGTTGCAGACAGTCAACATATGATTGTTTTGTCAATAAAATATGGTAATTATAATTTATTGATCCTACTAATATTACAAATTTAAAAGTTTGTGAGGATGTATGGATGTTTGTTGCTCTTTCACGCTCAAATGGCTAGACCAATTTTGATAAAATTTGGTACGGAGGTAGCTGACACCTTGTATCAACGCATAGGCTACAATTTTTTTCCAAATTCCCACAGGAACGAAGTCACGGATCCCTGTCAGAGTCTTCACTTTTTCTGTTTTTATTTTATTTATCTTCTAGCTCTCCGCCTGGGACTTCGTTCCCGTGGGAATTTGGAAAAATAATGTAGCCTATGTGTTAATCCGGGGTATCAGCTACCTCCATTCCATATTTAAATGGGTCCACTCAGCTGTTTGAGCGTGAAAAAGTAACAAGCATTCATACATCCATACATTCATACAAACTTTTGCGTTTATAATATTAGTAAGGATTTACTTCTTTGTAAGTTTGAAGTAAACACAACTATAATAATATATTGTATGAGATTTTCGCAGTTATTAGTATCATGTATACTTTTTTTGTACTCTATGTTCAAATGCCTGCCATTCTATAAGGAGCTATCTAACCGGTATCCGACTCACCCTTGACCGCGGATAGCATGGTCGCGCGTGTCCCAGCGCATTACGAAACTACCGGCGCCGCTCGCGCAGGCCCGGCAGCGTCGGAAGCACGTGAGTGAGACATATGTAGCGTAAACTGGGCCAAAGTACAGACAACTAGCGGTTAGCATTAGCAGTTTGATGATAACAAAACTAAAGTTGCCAAACTATAAGTTTATGAATAATCGTTTGGAATTAAATAAAAAACAATTTCCCATAATATACTAAGAACAATAACTTGCATTGGGAAGGCGTGGTGGACTATGGCCTTAATCCTCTTCATGTTTCGAAGGTAGGCCTGTACCCGAATTTTAATTTTCAGCTTTCCACCTGCGACATGACACTCTCCAGCCCTCCATCTATTCCTCAAAAATCTCGTCGATCTGTTTCTCTCCGTTACGACCACCTTGACTAGAGGATGCCCGGGACTTCGTTCCCGTGGGAATTTCGAAAAATCCTTCCGTAATCCTTGCTTACGTTATAAAAGGTACCCTTGTACCAAAAATCTATTTTTTAAGTCTAAGGGCTTAGGCGTTGAAGAGTCAGTGAGTGAATCAGGACTTTTTTAAAAGTATTCACGTTCTTTAATTACGCTTCACATCTTTTTTAAACGGTCTTACAAAACCGCTTAAATAAGTGTGTTAAAGTGTCTGAAAAAAGCATTGATTACTTTTATATTATTTCGCTTAAGTTTTTAAATTAAAACCTCACGACCTTAGACTGTGAACTTAAATTGTTCTAAACGCATACTTCACAACTCTTTGTCTAATTCAGTAATTTAATAGCTACCGAGAATGTTAAGAATGCTAATTAAGTATAAATTAACAAGTAGAGAATAAAATAAATATAATTTACTTATAAAATAAAAACAAGTTCTTAGGTGTAACAAATAAAACATTTTAGGAAATCGTTTGATTAAATATATGCAAACTCTTTTCTATGGTACCCAGAACCTCTCGAAACTGAACTAAATACATAAAATCAATAGATTTTAAACCACAAAATAATTTTTTACAATAAAAAATCTTTTAAGGTTATTTCAGTATGATAGTATTTAACACTTGCACTTCTACGAGTATCTAATAATACCTTAATTTATTGTTTGTACGCAGTATATTAGTTACTCTTTGATTTTAATTAAAAGAGAAAATTAGATGAAACTAGAAAATATTTTCCACATCTTAATTTAAGGGGTATATTTTTACCCTACTCGTAGATAAAGTTCACTTTGTCAAAATTTTAAAATACAGATATGTAGTTCACTTCAGATTATTAACTGTGGTCTTTTTTGTCTCATCGTGTTTGTTATGCAGGTACACACGACAAAACGATCTGACATTCTATCCTTGATAATTATTATATCTCGTTTTTAATTGTGACGCAGTTTTGGTAGCGTAAACTGAGGGTCAGTTTATGCGCAATTTATTGTCTGTAAATAGAATCCAATAATTTTAACACTATAACGCCTGATAAGCCCATGCAGTCATAGGCATTTACAATAACATATGATTAAGAGCTCAGCTATGCATTTTATTTCTTTTTATCTTCACAATTCATAACATAATAAAATTTTTATGATGAAGTCATCGAACTCAGTATTTATAGAGCTGTAAATATTACATGGTGCACATGTCATCAAATTTTATAATGAAATATTATATTTTTTCGAAATTTAACTACCATAGCTCCGCCATTATGAAAAATTTCCAAAAACTGAATCGATGAAAAAAATGCATGTAATTGTCGAGTCACTCACACGGTGAATTAATTACTAATTACTGTTCGATAGTATCTTATAAGAGTCAAAAATAAATGTAATCTTCACAAATTACTAAAATTACTTGTGATGTGAGAGAGCTTAGCACAGGGCCCAAAATTATGCTATGTTTCACTATACGAAATAAGTAATTGAGTACAAATATATTAAATACTAGCATTCCGCTCGGGACTTCGTTCCCGTGGGAATTCGGGAAAATTATGTAGCCTATGTTACTCAGGGATAATGTAGCATCCTAATGGTGAAAGAATTTTTGAAATCGGTCCAGTAGTTTTTAAGTTTATTCGTTACATACAAAAATACAAATCTTTCCTTTTTATAATACACACATCAACACGGTCTAGGGATATTGCACAGTTTTTCATATAAAAGAGGTCTGTTTGAGAAGCTATAAAAGTATACTCGAGATACATGGAGGGCTATAATTTTCAGACAAGCAAGTGTTAAACCTGAATATTCAATTCTAGTCAATAAAATTGGTTTTACTTGAAATTTGTGAAAACGTGACGGAAACGAAAATTTTAAGTAAAACAAAATTAATTGATTAGAATTGAAAATTCAGGTTTAACACTTACTCGCCTCAAAATTATAGCCCTCCATGTATCTCAAGTAAGCTTTTGTAGCTTCTCAAACATACCTCTTTTGTATGAAAAATCGTGCAATATCCCTAGACCGCGTTGATGTGTATATTAGTGTAGATGAAGCAATCGTAAGCGATAAGTACGTTCAAACATAGCATAATTTTGGGCCCTGTGCTAAGCTCTCTCACATCAGTAAAAATTTATATGAAGTTCATAGTTCATTCCATCCTACATTATACTCGTAGGTGTACTTTTGTAAACACTACAACCAACGGTCATTATTTGTACGGTCAACAGTCTAGTCATAAATGAGAATTCCCTTAATATTTCTTAGCATTCCTACGCGAAAGACTAAATAAGGAAAAATATGCAAAGGCAAACAAATAAAAGTATTAAAAGAACTATGACTTGCATTGCATTAATGCGAGTATGTAGACGATCTTCATAAGTATTATGACAACGCTGAGCTGGGCATCAAAGCAACACATAGAAAATACCAGCTGCAAACTCTTCCTAGCCATACATTAACAGTCAGTTGTAAAATAAAACTCAAGAGTCCAGCTTTAATGTAACGAAAGGAATTAATAATCGACAACACTCATCTTGATAAGTAAAAATATAAGACTCACTCACATACTCATCAATGCACAATGCAGGTCCTCAAACCCCTGGATATGAGTCAGTGAATCAGGTCCTGATTCACTGAATATATAAAATTGGAGGTCCTGATTCACTGACTCATGAACGCCCAGCCCAAACCTAGAAAGCTGAAATTTGGCAAAAAAGTGTCTTTTATATCGTAACTAAGAAAGAATTTTCCGAAATTCAACCCCTAAGGGGGTGAAATTGGGGTTGAAAAGTTTGTATGGAGAAAACGATTTTTTTGGAAATTTTGACTCAAAACTTCGTCAAGATATACCTTAAAGTAAAAAAACTAACACGTGTGTCGCGATTATTCGAAAATCATCTCCTAAGGGGTCAAGAATGAAATGGGTGACTAAAAGTGTTCATTACGCGAGCGAAGCCGCGGGAAAAAGCTAGTCGTGAATAAAATAGATGTTCCCTTTTATGATGTAGACTAACAATGAGGCAGGATTCAGCTAATACAATATTTAAAAAAAGCCCAGAGGATGTCGCGATCACGAGCTTGATTTCATTGATTTTTCTCAGTTTTCATTGCATTTTTCTGGGCAAAACATAAGGAAAAAAATTATAAAAAATATAATTTAAATGAAACTACAATCAATTCAAAAACTATATTTAAGTTATTTGATTAGTTTGTTTAATTATCAAAAAGGCACATGTCGAATGTACTGTTATTTTCGCTAACTAAAAATCCGATTTAATTTACAATAAGTGTTATGTTACCACAATAAAGATATCTAATCGTTTTGGAACTACCAAATCTATTGCGTTTTGGCACCTCTTGAACATCGCCTACCCTGATAGAGAATATGGCGTGATTACAAGAAACAAAGCAGACTAACTATGACGCTGCCTTTAAAACCACTTTGATCCGGTTCAAAACTAATTCTAAAACCAACCGCCTACAAAACACACAAAATAAGGAGTGGATACATATTTGTGAATCACGGTTTTGAATGTTATCTCTGCAGTGCAGTACAATATACTTTATTTACAAACGTTTAGACAAAATACACTCAGAAATAAAAATAACAGTCACAAGCAAATAGTTGTTAGAAGATGGTAAGAATCAATGATATAAAAATTAAAATCTATGACGTAGTAGATAATGCTTGTTATCTTTTCTGTTTTACTCCTCATCACATCACACTTCACCCTACATAATATTTTGTAAAGTGCCCGTAAACTGCACTTTTTATTTATGGGAAGTCGACAGAACTGAGAAAAAAGTTCGTTAATTCACTCGAACTTTAAAGAGATTTGGTTATATATATGTTTATATATATATTATATATTCATATATATTATATATGAATACAGAAGCAGAGAACTCCATTTCTTAGCGGTGTGCAATATAAACGATGAAGAGAAGCGCTCAGTACGGACCCGAGGAATTTCGACGAGATATGGGTGGTATGGTATCCCGCAGTGCTTCTGGACGTCCACTAGAAAGAAAGGGGCAGGCGGAATGAGCTCGTGCGGCTCTACTTACCTATTCTCAAGTAGTTTTCAGCTTACGTGTTTATTACTTCTTTCTATTCATAAGCAATATCAATGAGGTGCGCCATATCTTATCAAACTATCGTAGGTAAGTAGATTGTGCAATAGTGGTGATAGTTTCGCACGACGTCGTGATCACTACGTGTCTTCGATAAATAATTTGCGAAATTGCTACATTTGGTGCGCTGATTCATTTTCTAATAGAGGAGTGGAGTCTGATTACAAACTTGGGGTACTACTTCAGACGGGGAAATCATTTATGGTTAAACTTTATTTTAAAAGTTTAAAAGATTTTTAAACGCTTCCCGTGTTGGGTTAAATATTTTTACTTTCCTAAAAATAGTGGTTGCCCTAGAATTTCGTGTAAATTTATGTGTATGTGCATGTGTAAATGCATATGCAGCGAATATAAGAAAAATCGACATCTGTCAATAATATTATGTAGTATTTTGAAATAGGACTGTCTTTATACTCATATTCTGCGAATAATATGAATATTCTGGTTTGATTTGATTAATCAAAACCTGAATTAGTCACAATAGTTAGTTTTAAGAGTACCAACTCGAATCCGATGAGCATGCAAGACAAGAAATATGAATGTAGAGGAAGCGAAGGTGTTTAGTATCGTGAATAATTGAAGAAGTCTCTGCTTATCCCAATGGGATACAGTCATGAGCTTTCTACATTTCTGCAATCGACGGTTCGTGAATGAAAGAACAACATCAATGAATTATGCGAATATACTGATATGTTATCATTTCTTTGATAAAAAAATTCGTAAGTCAATCTCATCGTTCTATTTTAAGCATGAATTTAATCTTTTTTATTATTCTGATGACGCGATAGGGAAATACCAATATAAATAGAATATTTTGTCGTTTTGTCATTTCCGATAAGTATCGCTTCCGTCTAAGCATCAAATTTTTTTTTCTGATGAACTCGATATTTAATAATAAATCGTTTTGAGACTTTTGCGAGATGACTTTCCTTTGATTATGGTTAACGTTAATGATTTAGACACATTCAGCCCAATTACTAAGTATTCATACCACCAAATAATGATTAGGAATAACGATTAGAAATAAATTATAAAATAGTAGGTAGGCAAATAAGCAATTATGCTTTTTTACATTGTGGTCTTTATTATGACATTTTGGTTTTTTGTACAGTTCCTTCGACATCAACCGTGCAGTGGTTCTTTTTATGTGCAGTACTTATAAAAATCTATAAAGTATTGTGTACCTAAACATCTCTCCTAAATGGACGCTCTCTTCTAAACATCATTTTCTGGTTTAAGAAGAAAATCGAATTTTCGTTTGTAATTTGCAACAATCTAGGATTCTAGACTACACAAAATAAAATAAATGAATAAATCTGTATTTTTTCTATAAACTGTTCACTTTTTTAAATTATTACTAAAGATGTGGCTCAATTGGTTTCGACAGTACGATGTCTTACAGAACAACATCTAAAATTGTAGAGTCTGACATGTCGCTCTCTCTACCTACTCTGCAAGGCACACAGCGTGACAATATGTGGGTGTAAGATAGGCTATGTTATCTTGACGGTGCCGGCACTCTTGTCCACTGAATTCAATCTCATTGATTTCCATCACTTCACTGCAATCACTTGCTTCGATCGTAGATAAGGGACTTCCCTTACAATGCGCAATCAGGTAAACTTTCAGGATTAATGTCGATTGATGATTTGTTGTTGATATGTATTGTATAATAACATCAAATCAGCACCTTTATTTTAGCTCCTCATTATTATTTGTCGGTTTGAAAACGGGACTAGTCACTTGGGCTCTAACGAGCCTCAAACATCAACCTTTCATACTTGCTTTGTAACTAAATATTCCTTGAACTGAATAGTGAGATAAAAAATAGACAAGAGATACCCCCATAATCATAAACGTGATCTAAAGTTAAGTGAAAGTTAAAAATTTCTCCTGGGGGGCGCTGTAAAAACATGTCTTACTTTTAAGAAAAAAGGAATATTTTAAACTCTTGACTGTCACTTAACTTTTAATCATGTTCATGAATAAGGGGGTAAGACAACCATCTGCGTGGAATCATTTTTGCGAGGAGTTCCAAAATCAAAACCAATTTGTTTACTTTGCTGCATTTTTGTGTGGTTTGACTCAAATTTCTTACAGTCTACATCAGTCTAGTAATTTTTTATAAATAAAACTTCAGACCTTGTTTAGTCCTCCCTGCTTTCCCGTTCGTCGCAGTGCACTAGTAACGTACATATTAATAAGGTAAACTCTAAGAAGTTGAATGCTTCTTTGTAGACCTGCTCTGAAAAAGTCTCTGAGCTTTTGTTTTTGTTTTTCTTTCTCTCTTTATTTTTATTAACGTAGTGCAGCTAATATACTAAATACATTAAGACAACAAAACATTAGTTTACACTACACCATTACAAAAAGACTGTTATTCTTAAATAGTGATTCTGACAACCACCTTACAATAGTTATTTGAAGTATGAAGTAATGATTAAGTAATAAGTTGACTAAACTAATTTGTTATGAGATTTATGATTGTCTGTAATATTCTGAGCAGGTAAATACTATTGTAAATACTGTAAATATGAATCGTCATCATGACTGGTATCTGTATCTGGCATTGATCATTTGTTTTAGATATTCAGACCATGCATCGCTTTTTCAAAACATTTATGTTACCCTGATGATGTCTAAATGATGTATTCAATAAGAAATGAATACCTCAATATGCTGGAAAAATAAAATAGATTACAGTTTTTTTGATGTATAAAATAGCTTCAAGAATAATCGACATAGCTCGAAGAACTGTAAACCATATGGACAGGGCACAGTTCTCATTGTAAGACTTACAGCTGTTGGGGCAGAAAAGTCATTGAGTAGCGACCGCACACCAGAGGGCGCTGATTAACGCGTATGTAGATGATTTTCGAGGCCTTTGGTCAGAAGCGAAGTTCAGTGGGATAATCTGTCGGTCAGTGTCGGCCAGCAGCGTCCTAGGCCAAGGTGAACCGTCGATATGGCAAATGTCGTAGGACCGATGCGGAAATCCCTGGGGGAGGCCTATATCCAGCAGTTGCTAATATGATGATGAATAATAAAATTGCAAAAGGAAAACTGACTGTAAGTGGGAGGAAAGGGGTTTTGCTGTATAGTGGGCGAAAGGCTGGCAGCCTATCATCACCATACACATGTTCCATCTCGTGAAGTTCAGAATTTATGTTAAATGTTGCGTTTAATGGTTCTAGAACCACATATGACGCTCTGCCTACCTCGACAGGGATATAGGAGTGAGTGTAAGGATGGAAATCTGACTAAGGACAGGGTCCAGAATTTGATATACTTAACACTCCACGTAGAGTTATTAAAATAACAATGATTCCGCATCCAAAGGCTCGTGTATTTGTGCCGTTTACCAAACAAAATTACTCAAGACCCCAAAACAAACATTTGCATGTTACACAAATGTTTACCGTCACCGGGAATCGATCTTAGGTGGGACAGTTAGATTCAGTAGGCTGAGTCACTTACACTTTCATTGTTTTTATGCATTTAGGTCTTGGGCTTATTTGCACGGAAATTTTAATTTGACAAAATTAAATAAGTACCAAGAATCTTGTTCATTCTTGTTTTAGTTTTGAAATCATTTAGTCAGAATTTACAAAAAAACAATTTTATCTCAATTAACTTGAGACTTGTTTTGTTGGTTTGAATAATCCAGTTTAAGAAAAAAAATTTTTTTTTTTGCGAACTCTTTAAAAGACCGCCATGCTTCTTAATTTAATTGAACTTAAACAAACTAGATTAAATATTACCCAGCTTGGTCAAAGAAGGTCTTAAATGTATCTCTAAGCTTCTACTAAACCGATTGTTGTAATAGTGCTGAGGATCTATGGCATGTTTGGAAGAGTTTGAGGTGACAAGATTTAATAGAAGAAAGTTTTTAGGCACAGGCAACTTCTAAAATGGGAATATAAATCTCCGGCTAAGCGATACGTTGTCCTCCTGAAGCTCTGCAGCTGTCCTAGCATACGCAATGAGATTGAGTATAGACTTCCAAATCAACACAAAGATAATGATTCTATTTGTATTTAGAGAAGTTTTATTTGTCTTGCATTTGAATTTGGACATGCGTCCTTTTATAGCAATTCTCATGCAAAAAAACCGGCCAAGTGCGAGTCGGACTCGCGCACCGAGGGTTCCGTACAAACCTGCAAGGTTTATTAGACCTAAGTATTTGATATGAATTTCAACTTGATAGCTCTACGCGTTCATGAGGAAAAAAGTAATAAGTTTATATTTATTAAAAAATATATATTTTGTAATGTAACTAAAAATTAAGGGTTTTCGGAATTTTTCCTTTATGTGTGCTATAAAACGTTGCTTCATGCCAAATTTCAAGATTCTAGGTCGACTGGAAGTACCCTTTAGGTTTTGATTCCCTTGCGAGTACTTGCGAGTTTCAAAATATGCAGCTTAAATTGCTGTTTCTTTTGATTGCGTTGACATAGAAGTTTGATTTTGTTACAGCTTAAAGGTATTATAGACCTGAGTATTTGGTATGAATTTCAATTTAATACCTCTACGCGTTTATGAGGAAATGGGTAGTAAGTTTAAAATTATTAAAAAAAATATATTATGTGATGTAACTAAAAATTTATGGTTTTCGTAATTTTTCCTTTATCTATGCTATAAGACGTTGCTTCGTACCAAATTTCAAGATTCTGAGTTCACGGGAAGCACCCTGTAGGTTTTGATTCCCTTGCAAGTGTCGAAAATTTGCGGCATAAACGGCTGTATCTTTTGATTGCGTTGGCTTAGAAGTTTGATTTTTTCACAGCTTCAAGGGACAGTAGACCTGAGTAATTGATATAAATTTCAGCTTCATACCTCCACGCGTTCCTGAGAAAAAGGGTCTTGACAGACGGACGGACGGACGGACAGACGGACAACAAAGTGATCCTATAAGGGTTCCGTTTTTTCCTTTTGAGGTACGGAACCCTAAAAAAAACAACGGGTTGCACTCCGGCAGAAGTGAAAACTTGAACATTAACGTTGTGCATTAATATTTAATTTAATTTTTTCTATGCTGACACCGGATGACATCTTGACTTTTGCAGTTTTAATTTCCTATATTTATCAAACACTCCTCCGGGACATCTTGACTTTTGCAGTTTTAATTTCCTATATTTATTAAACACCCCTCCGCCTTACGGATTTCGATCAGGGTCACGTGATCGAATCACGTGATTCACTTCAAAAAAGTCAATCGAATACAAGAAATGCCAACTTCTACAGTTATATTTAAGGTTATGTTTTCCTAGGCAATCAACTCTCATAAAAATGAGGCTTCATACTATATGCTAGAGCAGCAGCTTTATCGTTTTGTCATGTGTTTGTTGAATGAGCGCAGGACAGATGGAGCTGAAGTGAGTTTCTCCATCTTTTTAAAATAATTCCTCTAATAAGGCTGACATAATCACCTAGGGTGATCGAAAGCCTCTACCTTATTCTAGATAAAAAATCAAAAAACGATTGTCAATTGCTTTTAATCATTCAATTGTCAGCTTAACGACTACTTAATCCTTCCACCTACACAATGATCCTAATAGTCATCTAATTGAATACTTCTTCGATCAGTCGTCCGTCGCATGGTTGGGGATTGGACCGTGACTGGATTAAGTACTTATCAATCAGCTTAGTGAAAACAAATTACTTTAAAGGTTGCGCTTCCGTCTTGCAAAAAAAGCTACAAAAACCTTTAATTGAAGAAGGCTGTTTAATGAGGAATTGGTCGCATTGAAACAAGGAAGCTTCAGTTTGATTGATTTGGTTTATTTTCTGCCGATCTGCAGCTCGAGCACGATGTGCTCGCGAGTGGAATGCGCCGCGGTCCTTTGTCAAAATGTCAACATTGACAACGCCAGAGGGCGAGCAAGCCTTTGCGCGTCAAAGTGAAGTTTCACCGTCAGCCGAGTGACGTGCCGCGCGAGTTTGTCATGCTCGAGCTGCTGGAAATAAATACGGTTCCTGTTTATTTTCTTTGGCGACTGTCGATCCTGGCTAGAAAATTTAATCACAAGTTCTCACAGAAAACGAAAATTTTCGACATGCATGTTCGTAACATACCTATTTAGCAATCACAGCAGAATGCAGTAGGCCGCCGGCCGGTCTTGGAAAATTAATCGAGTTTTAGTTTTAAGATACTTAGGTTGTTACTATATTAGATTTTAGGTAAAATTAAAATTTGTCTCTGGCTTAGGCAAACGACATAATTTTTTTCATGGTGACCACTTGTATACAAACATACTTCAGGAGTTCCTCACGACCAAGGTGTCTATTCCACTAAACAATGGGGTCTCGATGGCGGTTTATTGAGAACGATATCCATTTTATCTGTTCAGGTAGCAAAATTGAGAACTATTGTTTCATACATTTAATGATGAATGCTTTGACTAGCGACGCCACTGCCAACTGAATGTTCAGTTGCTAAGTAATTTTCAACTTACCGTTCGGTTGGCGGTGGCGCTGCTGATCGGGGTGGTTGGCATCAAGTGTATGTTTTTTATTATTATTATAAGATGGGTTAACTCTTGACCTCAATCTTGACCATAAGGTCAAAGATGAGGTCGACGATGGAGCGAGTTAACCCAGAAAATGCCTATAAAGGCACTGGTACTCCCACGCACCGACGGAACACAGCAAGCTGTTTGGCGTCGGACTTCGGTTGGAGGGTGGTCGCGAACCAGACGGCCCTTCACAGAGCCTACCACACCGCATGAGACCAAAGAACGATACTTCAGATTCAGAAAAAAATAAAGTGTCGTTGCCTGGTATGGATTACTAGGAGGCAGGTCTCATTTGTGTTTCCTTAGTCGCCTCTTACGACACCCACGGAAAGAGATGGGGTGGTATTATTCTCAACCGATCACCACACGGTTAAAACGGTTATGTGGTTTCAATAGTTCTGAATTTTGCCACCTGAACGGATAAAATGGTCACCATTATCATTCTACCGCCATTGATTGAACATTCTACTCATCGTAATATTTTACTGTTGAAGCAATAAATATTTTTTCATTTTTTTCATTGATTAGAGCAGGGGTGGCCAACCGGTCGATCGCGATCGACAGGTCGATCGTGACTGTTAGTCCAGTCGATCGTGGCAAGGTGAAAAAAAAATCAGATTTATGTTTTTTCTCTTAATATAATAAACAAATACTACATGATTGTGTACTGAACTATGCTGCTAAATAAGGTTTAAGGAAACAATGTAACAGATGTTAACTGATTTAATATCTCTTGTGTAACCTAATTTTCTTTGTGGTGTGGAAATAAACATTTTTTCTATTCTATTTAAGATTTTAAGAAGTATGTAATTGGTAGATCGCACAGGGTTTCGTTAGTAAACAGGAGATCTTGGGTATAATGAAGTTGGTCTATTCTATTCTATTTAAGATTTTAAGAAGTATGTAATTGGTAGATCGCACAGGGTTTCGTTAGTAAACAGGAGATCTTGGGTATAATGAAGTTGGCCACCCCTCCAGTGGGCGGGTCTTCCTACCAATTCATGTTGCTTTTGGTCAATTATCTTCAATATCCCAATTTAATAATCTTATAAAACGGCAGAAGAACCGTTTTTTAAGCTGATAAAGTGACTATAAACGCTTGCTTAAAACTTCCACGTGTTTTACGCATTCTGTCGTTTTATGACCATATATGAGTGTTCTAGAGCGGTGGTGATAGTTCTTTGTAGACAGTAAACCTGTCTGGTTGTATTCCAAGGATCACTGGTTGCGGTTTCAGATTCGAGTCCGGGTTGGGGTTTTATTTCAATATTTTTACCTCGTCACTTGTTAGCAAATTAGAAACTTTAATTCATTCATCAAGTTTAAGGATCTCATAACAATCTTCTTCCTAGCCTTTTGTCTCGTTTTTCATTTGGGGTACGCTTGATCATGGTTCAGGATTTTATAACAATAGTTTAAAAAAACAATGACGTCATAAGAACAGTAAAATGCAGGAATTGTCATATAGGGTGACAATAAAATTAGCTAGCGTTACGTAAATTAGCGGATTGATTCCCCTCATGAAACTAAAAAAAATCCCCAAAGAACCGACAGTGTAATTCTCAAAAAAAATTCTGACTTCCTATATAAAGGTAAATCAGCTGATCCCAGAAGTTGTATGGAGAGGTGACGATTTTTTTTCGTATTTTTCACATTCTTAATTTTCGCTAACTACACTGGGCGTCAAAAATAAGTAGTACACTTTTCAAATTGCAATTACTCCTAAACTATAGTAGTTACACTTATGAAATAAAAAGCAGTTTATAGTAAACTTAACGAAGTTTATTAAAGTTATATTTTATTTGGCATGAATAAAGTTTCAAACTTAAAATTAAGATAAATACTAAAAAGTATCAATTTTTAACGATATGTCAACCACTTAATTTTCACGTTTTGGAACTTTTTCACAATTTAATAACTTGTGTTGCCGCCTCGGGCTCTAATTACAGCTTGGATCCGGTTTGGCATGCTGAACACTAAGTTTCGGAGGCGGTGTTGGGGAATATTTTCCCATTCTTCTATCAGCGCATGTTTTAGAGCCCTGAGTGTGGCAGGAGGTGGACTGCGCCTTCTGACTAGCCTCCCAAGCTCATCCCAGGCGTGTTCAATCGGGTTGAGATCTGGGCTTCTCGATGGCCAAGCCATCAAGTTGATGCCAACCTCCTGAATGTACTCTTGTACGTGGTGAGCAGTGTGTGGCCAGGCGTTATCATGCATTAGGATGGCTCCATCACCCATATTTATTAAATATGGCCCTGCATACTCGTTGAGGATCTCCGAGGCATATCTTTCACCAGTCAAAGTCCCATTTTCTATTACCACAAGCTCTGTGCGACTCTCTGAAGAGATACCAGCCCATACGTGTACAGAGCCCCCGCCATATTGGACTCTTTCCGAGATACAAGCTTGAATGTATCGCTCACCGGGTCGTCTGTAGACTCTCCGCCGTCCATCTGAAGTGTATAAAGAGAATCGAGACTCATCTGTGAATAAAACTCTAGCCCATTCTTCTTCGCCCCATTGTACGTGTTGACGGGCGTAGCGTAGTCTTGCTACGCGATGCTCTGTCTCAAGTTTGGGGCCATTTGCTGGTCTTAGAGGCTTCAGGTTAGCTTCAGCAAGTCTTCTTCTCACTGTACTCTCACTGATGTAGTCTGTTCGGGTCCGAAGAAGCTGTTGCTGAACCTCAACTGCATTAAGGTGTCGATTTCTTAACACAGTGGAAACAATAAAGCGATCTTCTCGGGTACTTGTGCACCTGGGTCTGCCATTACCTCGTCTCCTTAGATGGTTTCCAGTCTCTTCGTACCTTTGCTTTACTCGCTGAACCGTTCTTAAAGTTACACCCACCCTCCTTGCAGTACGACGCATACTGATGCCCACTTCGAGAAAAGCTAAGATTCTTGCACATTCTTCTGGTGAAAGAGGCATGATTAGTCAAATTTACTCTCTGAAGATACCTATGCTTTTCAATTACAATTGCTTTATCAGCAGCGAATGTGTCAAACACAAAAATCCTAAGTAAGACAACACCTTTCAACAGTTTAAAAAAAGTGTTTTTATTTATTCGTTTTTTTTAAAGTCAAGCATTATAAGTTCTTATAATGCATGAAGTTTTTATTGAATAAGATTAAATTTTCTTTTTAACCTTTTTTGTTTCAAAGGTCTAAGTTTTATAGTTTGGGAGAAATCGCAATTTTAAAACTGTACTACTTATTTTTGACGCCCAGTGTAATTTAAAGTCACCCAATACACACACAAAAAAAGCGGTGATAGCCCAGTTGGTAATGAGCCGGACTTGTGATCTAAAGGTCGCGGGTTCAAATCCTGGTGCGGGCCTGTACCACTAAATTCGGCTTTTCGGATTTATGTACGGATTTCTAATTATCCCTTGCTCAACGGTGAAGGAAAACATCGTGATGAATCCAAGAAAATTCATTTTTCGAAAGACGATCGGTCCACCAACCCGCATGCGTGGTGGACTATAGCCTAAATCCCCTTTTGCTTTGAAGGGAGGCCCGTGCCCCTCGGTGGGGATGTTATGGGGTGGTAAAAAAAATTATACACACAAAATATACAATTGAATCTCTGTCTGTATGTCTGTCATTGAACTGGAATTCCTTACATTCAACTCATTGTACACACTTTCTTGGTAAATAAAACACTCCAAAGAGATAAACACAGCTATCACAGTACAGATTATCTCAGCAGTAAAGTAAGTGCTGATGTATAGCCGTACAATTCTTGAAATTCTATCTTCTGAGTGCAGATAGGTTTCAAAGTTTCTTGTTGGTATGGCAGCCATCTTGAAAAATTACAGAATCTAAAATTCGACTCCATTTTCGAAATCTGTGTTCCGAAATCCGACCGGATACTTACTAAATTTCGTGCGAATCAGAGAAACCATGAAATATATGAATTTTCTTTTTTATCAGTCACGAATTTTAAAGCAGTTCTGTGCCATACTGTAGAAGCCAGTAAGTGGGATGCGAGGGTTTTGCTGTATCGTGGGCAAAAGGCTGAGCACCTACTTATCTCCACTATACTCATGTTCCACTATTAGCAATATGATTTTGTGCCCCAAATTGCTTAGATAACGTCTGAGTAAGCGCTTAACCAGCTAATTACGGTAATCTTATTCAGAAATTCGTTTCTATGACTGCTGTTATACAAAACTTACTCAGAAAGTTTGTGCTGGCTGGGCACCTTGTGACCCTCAGAATATATGTCAAATATGGCGTCAAATGGTTCTAGAACAACATATGGCGCTCTGCCTACCCTGACAGGGATTATATGCGTGAGTGTATGGATGAAAATTTGGTTTAACGACTGTAGTAAATCGACAACAGCCGGAACCGACGGCTCAACGTGCCCTCCGAAGCAAGGAAACGCTCGTTATAAATTGCCACTATGGTCACCCATTTGTTTCCCTGCCCCCGTTTACATTGCGTAACCTCACTGATAGCGCTCGTAGCCCAGTGTCTCTCACCGATCAGTGAGATTAAGCTACGTACACAGGGGCAGGGAACCTGATGGGTGACCATAGTGGCAATTTATCACTATAGTTTCCTTGCTTCGGAGGGCACGTTAAGCTGTCGGTCCCGGCTGTTGTCGGTTGACTACAGTCTTTAAAAACCAAGTCAGAGGCCATTGTGCGGTTTGAAAACTCTGACACCAGGGTAAGCCAAGTTCGCCCCACACTTGACTACACCTGCACGATAAGAGAAGAAGAGACCTCACTGATAGGTTCAGATCAGCGAGCGTCACTGTGCTACAAGTGTCTATGAAAGTGAAATAAATAAATAAATGAAAAATGAAATGAAAAAAATGAAAATGAAAAAGTGGTACTACTGCGTGTTTGTTGCAATCAGTACACACGGTCGACAAAGCATACTAACATCGGAATGTGTGTACAAGTGTTTGAAACAATTTCAAGATAATTGAAATGGACAGGCATGGCTATAAGGTTACATGATATATCTACAAACTTTCCACTCATTTGCTTCGTTTAGAGCATGATAGAAATCAAGAAACGAGAGTAAAAATACGCTACACATTCAAAGGCCCACACTAAGGTTTTTCCTTGTGTCGTGGGTCACTTAAAACATACATAAAGACAGACACAAACACCCACGGCCCGAGAAGAAACATCTGCTTTTTACACCAATATTTATTGTCCGACTACTACCGCTGCCAGTCAAGGAAGCTGTAATCACAGGTTTAGTTAGTTCTAAATTTCGTCACCTGAACGGATGAAGTGATCAGACCTTTATCATTCCATCGACATTGAGACGCCATTTCATTGGTTAGTAGAATAGGTGACCTGGACTTGGTAAGTCATACAAAATCAATCAGGGTTTTTACTATAAACTATCTTTCCGCTCGGGACTTCGTTCCCGTGGGAATTTGGTAAAATTATGTAGCCTATTTTCATCGGGGATAATGTAGGATTCTAATGGTGAAAGAATTTTTCAAGTCGGTCCAGAGTTTCGGAGCCTATGCAATGCAACCAAACAATAAAATCTTTCCTCTTTATAATATTAGTATAGACTTCAGGATGCCCGGGAATCCGTTCCCGTGGGAATTTCTTAAAATCCTTCCTTATTCCTTGCCGTAAAAGGAATCTTCGTGCAAAATTTCAGTTTTCTAGCAAGGATTTAAGATGTACGTTATTATGTCAATTTTATATTAATTATAAAAGATAAAAGATTACATGTTAGTACTAAAGAAGAAGACTTTAATTATTTCCTACATGTTTTTTCTACCTCACGACAGCTACAGCGTGCATCTACGCTTATGATCGATTCCTGAAGCGGCCAGAGAAATAATTTCATTGGATTCTAAGAAACCTAACAAGGAAATTGTGACTGAAGTGTGTCTAATAATTGCCTTAATGCTTTGAGGTGAACCTTGACGAGTAGCCTTCAGTTCTTCAATTGTATAGAATTCCTAGCGAACATTCATGTTACCTACTAAACTGTACTACTTACAATGTAGGCATTCAATTTGCTTGTAGGGTGTATTTGTACTCAGCTATTTGTCATCCTGTTTATTAAGCAACTTCAAAAACATATTTTTTTATCTTAGTTATTTCAGAACTCGGCTTTTCATAGTCTTATACGAGGATATACCCTAAAATTTAAAATTTTGTACAACCCCTTGACACTTAGGTGCTTAACTACAAAAAATGAAACTAAAACTAGACAATGTTTAAAAATGGCACATATACAGATATAATATTACACAGGTACACACGTCAAATTTATAACAACCCTCTTTTTTGTTGGGAGCTAATAACCACACTTTACAGCCTACCTACTTCGTGATTTATTTATTTTTTACACTAATTGCAAACTTATTCATTCAAGTTAAAGCTTCTTAAATGTAATGTCAACGAGACAGAAAGTGACTTTATGACATTTAAAGTAGCCTTAACTATAGACCGAGTTACCGTTGCACGAAACCCTACCTCATGAGGTGGCAGCTCAGTAATGTAATGTAGTGATAGATACTACTTAGGAGCACTGGATTTTAGTAGTTTTCCATCGCATATCCTGGAAGAAGTATTTTTTTTTTTAACTTCTTTTATAGATCAGGTGGCAAGATGAAACTAAAGCAGATCAATTGCCCTAGACGTGCCGTTCATGAATATATATGGTTGCCTGCATTCAGCCTGGCAGTTTTTCTATTCAGCCACCTCGAACAAGATTTCGATATATATTGTTATAGGTTGCAAATCAGATTCATAAACGGCACGACTAGGGCAATCGATCTGCATCATTTTCATCTTGTCACCTGATCTATACAAGAAGTAAAAAAAAAAAACTTTTTCCCGGATATGCGATGGCAAACTACTAAAATCCAACTGCTCCTAAGTAGTGTATCTATCACTACATGACATTTCTGAGCTGCCACCTCGTGAGATAGGGTTTCGTGCAACGGGAGCTCGGTATACTATTTTTGCTACTGGGTGTTAGACTCATAGATTAATAGAGTTTAGAGGATAGAAAATACGAAACTGCGTTCTGTGAAAGAAAGCTCACAAGGCACGTTTTCCTTTTCATTATTTTTTCAGTTTCCACCAAAACACAACAGACCAAATCATCTCACCTGAAACAATTAAAATAATTGAATGATACGGTTTAATTTCAATAATACGAATGATTCAATACGAACGCACGCATTTAGTGTGGAATTTGACATTGGAATGGTCTGTCAATATTGATATTGAATCATAATAATTTGTGGATGACTTATTTATATACGTAAGTATTGTATATTTTTGTTTATCTGATTTGAGGATACCTTCAAAGAAAAGAGCTACCGAGAACTTGGTAGTTCTCGGGGTGGTCCCCGCATAAGGCCGCCTATTATATATTGTACTGTTTGTTTCTGTGTGTCGCTGTGTACAAATAAAGTATATTATATTGTAATGTGTTAAACTACAGTATATTTTGGCTCAGTGGTTGTGCCGTTGCCTTTTTAGTCGATGCGGTGATTTCGGGTCCAATTTTTGAAAAGATAGTACATTAAAAAGTAACTCCTCAGTTGACCTTCTTGTGGAATGCCCCCTTATTTTACTAGAAGAAACTAGACGCTGCGTAAGTGTGAAAGCTCTAAAATTAATTAATTTATTACGTACTTTACGTAACACTTAAGGTTGACGCTAAATATTACATGTTTATCGAGGTTCGTATTACGAACTAGAAACGGCCCGAGTTAGTGGGCACAATGGAAAGTTATTAGTTTAATTATTACGACAAAAGTTTCTCGTACAAGAAGCCCGTTAGTGGTTGAGGGACGGTTCTCAAACTGTTTTCAATTTAAATAACTTTAAAATAAAAAATTTTGATCATATACAGGAATATAGGTACGTAATATGCTGATGAAGTTGGTATGGTAACTCAATTTTTATTTTTATTTTGACCTATGATCCTTGGGAAAGTTTTTCAGTTTCATGGATTGATTAACCACCCGAGAGGTTGAAAGGAAGATACCTAAAGCCCTGTATAGCTAAGAATAATCTCGATTTCATCAGCTTTTAAATAAAAAAACCGCATCGAAACCGGTCCATTCATTTAGGAACTACGATGACACAACAGAGACACAGATATACTGATACACATGTCAAACTTATAACACCCCTCTTTTTTCGTTGGGGGTCAAGAAAAACAATTTTTACAACTGTTATTTCATTAGCGGCTATGGCCCAGTTAGTTTAAGAACCAGTCTTGTAACCGGAAGGTTGCGGGTTGAAATTCTTGTTAGGGATGTTACCACTAAATGCGTATTTTCGGATTTATGTACAAATTTCTCATAGACACATAGACACGTATGTGTCTAAAGCCTCGTTTTCTTTTGTTAAACAAGATTTAAAAAAAAAATCAGTTGCTCAGCGGTGAAGGAAAACGTCATGATGAAACACAGAAAAATCCAAAGAAAAATCAGTTTTTGAAAAGCGCGCGGTCAACCAACCCCGCATTGGACTAGAGGTGAACTAT
Organism: Aproaerema taeniolella; assembly: GCA_949987775.1. Lineage (NCBI taxonomy): Eukaryota > Metazoa > Arthropoda > Insecta > Lepidoptera > Gelechiidae > Aproaerema > Aproaerema taeniolella. The sequence goes on along the minus strand of OX465263.1, from coordinate 9,269,441 downwards.
GGCCAAAGCCCCCTTCATTGTTTAAAAAGAAGGCCCGTGCCTCTTGGTGGGGACATAATTAGGCTGGTGACGTTTTACAATTAATAAGAAAGAAGAACTCCAAAGATAACCCAGCAAAGCAATGCTGGCTCTGCTGTAAAAGCCAGCATTAATGGTAAGGCTGGGCGATACCAATTTATGTATACTTTATTGTATGACAAAATGTCCCGCCGTCATAAGTGTATAACAAAGTCCCACGTCTTTAATTTTAAATAAAATGACTCATTTAATTCATTGGTATGGGAATATAGTATACCTTATATCTAAATATTTAAAAGGAGAAACTGACTGACTGACTGACATATCAACGCACAGCCTAAACGGCTAAACGTAGGCACTTGAAATTTGGAAGGGATGTAGCTTAGGTACCGTAGAGGTGCACTAAGAAAGGAATTCCCGAAATTCCCACGGGAACGGCAATTAGCGGGAAAATCCTTTTGTATGAAAAATTTAAACCGCTTAAGTTAGACGCTTGAAATTTAGCATGCAGGTACCTTAGTAAACTTAAAGATTAGTTGCAACAGGATATTGCAAAATTCCCACGGGAACGGGAGTTAGCGGGAAAAAACTTTTGTATGTAAAAATCTAAATCACGTAAGATAGATGTTTTCAATCTGTGTACTCTGTACAAAAAAAAAATTAACACGCAAACGAAGTTGCGGGCATCAGCTAGTAGTACATACGAGTCCACGAAAGTTTGAGACCCATTCCCTTAGTCCAAACTTACTACAAACAAACACGATCATTATACGTAGTAAACTAATTAACTGTTGTATATGAACACTCAGAAACAAGTTACCATAACTCTTATAGAAACTAACTGTAGACAAATAATAGATTACCCAACAAGTGAAAAAAAGGTGAATTCTTTTCGAGGCACTGAGTTGTATCCCGAGAGGAGCGAAGGATTCTAGAATAGAATCCTGAGTGGATCGAGGGATACAATAGCCGAGAAGATTTTTTTTTTCACGTGTTAGGTACTCTACTTTTTGTCATTGACTACGAGAAAATAATTACTCTGTGACTGATAGCGAGAGTATGCAACCTCTTTGCACGTTTTCTTTTTTTTTTTCTTAATAAATCCGTATATTCGCGCATGCTCCAAATTCAATTTTTTTTCAATTTTTTTTATTCAGTATCACGAATCACGGGCACTTTTTCGAGTGTCAATGGTAAATAGTATATTGTATTTTAAGGGAGCAAAATTATATTTTTACAGCGAGGGCGCTTTTTTGAATCCAGAGCGAAGTGAGGGATTCTAGAGTAGAATCTCGAGTGTAGCGAGGGATTCTTTAGTAGAATCCTGGGCCCTGATTCTGTAACTTCAGTTGTGTGTCGATGGAATGGTCGCCATTTTATCCGTTCAGGTGGCGAATTTGAGAACTATCAAATTTCATACATCTAATGACGGCTGCTTTGACTGGTGGCGCCACCGCCAACTGAATTTTCAGTTGTTAGGTAGTTTGCAACTTCACGTTCGGTTGGCGGTGGCGCTGCTGGTCGGGGTGGTTTTCATCAAGTTTATGAAAGTTAAATAGTTCTCAGTTTCGCCACCTGAACAGATAAAATGGCCTCCATTCCATCGACACACAACTGAAGTTACAGAATCGGGGCCCTGAACGTACGAAGGATTCTAAGTACGTTACCCGAGCCAAAAATATATTTTGCACCCGAGTAATACACTCTACTTTTCATTACCCACTATGAGAAAATAAAAGGTGCCTCATATGTTATTGTAATATTAATATTTAATAAAACATAGAGAAATAACTACATTGAAATTAAATAGTAGGTATCTAATAATAAAACAAGAAAACACCACCTTTGGGTGCACTTTAAGGCGAACCAAGTCGTCCTTTTCGAATAGATGGGATGAAAATTTTTATTACTGTAGCTTAGGTCTGTATTGTAGTTTAGGCCTTGGACAAGTGTTGTTTTGATTTATGTAAATGACGGACATTTTTTTTTATAAGATGGGTTAACTCTTGACCTCAATCTTGACCATAAGGTCAAAGATGAGGTCGACGATGGTGCGAGTTAACCCAGAAACTGCCTATAAAGGCACTGGGTACTCTCACGCACCGACGGAACACAGCAAGCTGTTTGGCGTCGGACTTCGGTAGGAGGGTGGTCGCGAACCAGACGGCACTTTGCAGATCCTACCACACCGCATGAGACCATAGGACGACACCTCAGATTCAGAAAAAAATGAAGTGTCGATGCCTGGGATGGATTACTAGGAGGCAGGTCTCATTTGTGTTTCCTTAGTCGCCTCTTACGACACCCACGGAAAGGTATGGGGTGGTGTTATTCTCGACCGATCACCACACGGGGGAAAAACATTATTCTTACTTATTAATAACAAAAAGTCAAATAACAACGACTGTAGCAGTTAAAAACCCCCGAAATTGATTTTCTCCAGTATTTTAATTTCCATTCATTTTTCCCCATTTTTTATTTTTACCATAATACATTTTGTCCACATGCTCACAAACTCTTAGTTGATTTTCGCATCAAACGATAATTTAACCAGTCTATTAATTTGCCAGTCTATAATATTATCGCGAAACAGAAATTATTATATTGGTTTGAATACTTTTGAATACCGATTGTTCAATGGAAGTTAAACCTCTTCAGGTTACGATGTCATTGAATAAGTACAATTTTATTTCACAAACAAATAATTGTTTTTAATTATTTATTTTTTACCAGCCCATTACGTCCCCACCGAGGGGCACGGGCCTCCCTTCGGAACACGAAGGGAATGTAGGCCATAGTCCACCACGCTGGCCCAATGCGGGTTGGTGGACCGCTCGTCTTTCGAAAATGAATTTTATTGGACGGGCGGGTTTCATCACGATGTTTTCCTTCACCGTTGAGCAAGTGATAATTAGTAATCTGTACATAAATCCGAAAAGACGAATTTAGTGGTACAGGCCCGCACCAGGATTTGAACCCGTGACCTTCGGATTACAAGTCCGGCTCATTACCAACTGGGCTATCAACGTCGTTTTTTTTTTAAAATAATTATGAGATAATAAATGTCCTTTCTTAGTTATAACGTTCTATATTTAATACATTTTTAATTTTGGATCAATACTTTAGGAGATACAAGGTATCTAAGTTGGTAAAAAAATAATAGTTAAGCAAGTTTTAACTGTGAAAAATAACAAAAGAAAATGCTACACAGTTGTACCGACTTATCAATCAAATTATCTTGCACAATCTTCATCTTTTTAACCGACTCCAAAAAAGGAGGAGGTTCTTTGTTCGACTGTATATATATATATATATATATATATATATTTTATGGATGTTCACTGATTTCTCCGCCATTTATGGACCGATTTTCAAAATTATTTTTTTCTTCGTAAGAGTATACTCTAGAGGTGGTCCCATTTTAACCAGGTCCGACCTGATGATGGAATCCCAGGGAAATCGAGGGAAACCCTCAAATTAAATAGGCACTTACATTGTTTCTCACCTGCTTTCAATTATTTACACTAAAATAGTAAAATAATTAACTTTTTACAAAAAAGAAAGAATACCGACTTCAAAAAGCGAAAAATAAAAACGTTGCATTAAGTGTGCTACGTACCTTACTATTACTACTGATCTGCTTGAAGTCGGTGTCAAGCCAAATAAGTTTACAGGCTATACGTACATCCGCCTTTGCAGCGAATTCAAACAGATCAGTAAGTACGTAGCACACTAAATGCATCGTTTTTATTTTTCGCTTTTTGTACATAATTTTCCCGAATTCTCACGGGAACGCCGGGCGGCGAAAAGCTAGTTTCAATTCAAAGAGAAAAGTGATTGGCAAATTGATGGACTGGTTAATATCATTCGATGCGAAAATCGAATAAGAATTTGTGAGCATGTGGAAAAAATGTATTAGGAAACTTTCCGTATGATAAGAACAAAAAATGGGGAAAAAAACAAATAAAAATCAAACGATTGGAGAAAATAAATTTCGGGGGTTTACCCGCTACTGTCGGCGGTTTTGGAGCACTAAGATGTTTTTTTACCCCACACACCCCCGTCTGATGTCAGTAAATAAGTAAAGAAACGCTACACACTCAAAGGCCCACACTAAGGTTTTCCCTTGTGTCGTGGGTCCCACGGAACATTAATAAAGACATACACAAACCCCCATGACTCGAGAACAAACATCTGCTTTTTACACAAATGTTTGCCCCGACTGGGGATCGATCAAGAGGCAGCGTCAAAGCTCTCTTGTGCCAAATACAGATGTCAGTGAACGGTAGTAATAAGATCGGTCGTGTATCGGCGTACACTTACAGCTGTTGTATGACTTGTGTCAAATTGAGCAAATTTTGACTTGCAAAAGTAAATATTGAATTGAAATTAATCTAATTTCCTTAAATGTTTTTACGTTTGACTCAACTTGAAAAGCGTCAGATATTACTGCTAACCTGTACCTTTACAGGAACCGCCTTCCTAAATGAAAGGGGTCGTGATTTTTTTTAAAGATGTCTTGGGAAAGGGTAGTCCAATTTAACAGGTTTTAAAATTTAAATAAAATTAATATTATTACAAGAAAACAAACAAAGGCTAGTAGAAAAAAAATACGCTCAAAAAGTGTTTTTTTTAATAGCAAAAATAGTAACACATTTTTTTTGGCTGTAAATAGGTTTATTGACAGTTACTATAAGTGTCTTAGCCAGAATCCACCTGCAAAGCGGACCAGAAGTTACAGAAAAAATGCGCTCAAAAAGTATGTTTTTTACAGAAAAAATAGTAAACTTGCTGAAAATAAGTTTATTTACAGTTACAATAAGTGTCTGAACCAAAATCCAATAAGAAACCATATTTAAAAAAAATCTAAACGATTTGTGTGTCGTTGGAATGGAGGCCTTATCTATGCATGTGGCGAAATTGAGCACTGTTTAATTTTCATATACTTGCTGACAACCACCCCGACCAGCAGCGCCAACCGAAGGTAAAGTTGCAAACTACTTTTAGCAACTAAAAATTCAGTTGGCGGTGGCGCCACCGGTCAAAGCAGCCGTCATTAGATGTATGAAATTTGGATAGTTCTCAATTTCGCCACCTGAACGGCAGGTTTCTTTTTATTATTTTTAACAGCCGCGGCCATAAATTTTGGTGGATTAACCCTCGGCATACCAGGTAAAAATTTGCAACATGCCATACAAGGTGGGGTCTGACATACCCTAACAAAATGGTCGCTGTAATCAGATAGGAATAGGGGTACTGAATTATTATTGCATATTTTTGAAATTGAACATAACCTGAGTAGCACTATATAAAAAAAAATGAAATAGATTAAATGGTTTGTTGAAAAAGGGTAGCAAAAATGCCATCTTCTGACTACTAATTTAGACTTCAAATCACCCTAAGAATTGATAATTACCAATTTTTGTAATTAAACTGACTAAATTAAAAAAAATTGAACAATGATGATACATCTTTAAATTTTTACTTCAATCTCGAGGTAGGAGTTCTTTAGTTCGCCGTAATTGCATTTTGTATATGTTCAAATAACAACAATTCTAAACAAAAACGCATCTAGAGCCCTAAAAAATGCGCGCACCACTAAACTAATGGTACTTGCCAGTGTAAGAACGTCGCAACTCCAGCTACTGAGAGCTTCAGATTCCGCGCACGAAAATTTTTGAAAATATATCGATTTTTCACCGCCTGGGGTTTATTAGACCCCACCTGGTATGCGGAGGGTTAATAGTTCATTCATATTTAAACTAGCTGATCTAATTAATAAATAAAGAAGTTTACTGTTATGAATTATTGTTGAACGCCCATACAACGGATTAGGATTGCTCCTTAGTATAAGGAACACAAATAATTAACCTTGAATAAATACGACTCATATACAGGGCTTTGCGTATCTCTCTTTCAACCTTTCGGGTGGTTAATCAGTCCATAAAACTGAACAACTTCCCCAAGGAACATAGGTCAAAATACGAAAAAATTTTGATCTCCCATACAAAATGCGCTATATGCTGATGAAGTTTGTATGGGAACTCAAAATTTTTTTCGTATTTTGACCTATGTTCCTTGTTAAAGTTGTTCGGTTCCACGGACTGAATAACGACCCGAGAGGTTGAAAGAGAGATACCTAAAGCCCTGTATTAGGAAAAAAATAACAAATAATTTAATTGTTATTAATTACGGTGAGATTAAGTTTAATATTATCGCTTTAATATTTATTTATTTTTCATTAAAACATACAAATAAAACGCAAAGTTTATGTTCATCAGATTCTTGATTAATGAATATAAGTTATTTTTGGAACATTAATTAAAAATTTATTACATCAATCTTACGCTTGATTATTTTACATAAAAATAACTAGTTTATATATCGTAGAGCTACTTTATGAAATAAAACAGACATATTTTGTTCAGAGCCTCTATGAGAGGTCATCAAATTAAAAAAATGTAATAATTGATTGCTGGCGCTCGCTGATCTCAGTCGATCAGTGAGGTTAAGCAGCGTGCACAGAGGCACGCTGCCTTCTGTGCACGCTGCTTAACCTCACCAGATGGTGACCAAAGAGGCAATTTGTCACGAGCGTTTCTATGCTTCAGAGGGCACGTTAAGCTGTGGGTACCGGCGGTGGATATGTCGAATGACTGCAGTCGTAAAACTAAGTCAAAGTTCATTTGCCGGTTTGAAAACTCTTGACAGTTTTACAGGTACAATCACTTCCTAAAGTTTTGCTAGATTCTTTTAAAGTAGGTACACTGTGAGAAGGCAGACGATAATTTTTGTGAAGAAAAAAAAATCAATTCGGATAGAGCAAGATCCACCGAGCTTTATACCTTCGAGAAGATATAAACAAATATCTACTTGACATACCTAACGTAAGAAGTCAACATTATTTATTTAATTAAAATTCAACAGTAATCATTATTAAGTGATAAACTATGACTTCATGCTCTACCCGCCCCGAGAAGGAACTTAAGCGTGAAAGAAAGTGGAAATAGGCATGCTTGGCCGCGTCGCGTAGCGTCGGCTGTCGCGTCGCGTAACGAAAACATAACCTAGCACCTAAACAGTTTATCGTGTAGCGACCGACCGGCATCCGAGTGGCAGGGGTGGGGATAAGCTAGCCGAGCCGCCACGCTCGCGACCGCCACTCGAACCACTAACCGTCAGTTGTCATCAGACAGCGATCGAGGAAAGACGCGTCACAGCGTGTTCCTCAAACTTCGACGACTACAGCTGAAGTCAGAGTGTTGTTGCGAAGTGAAGTGATAGTGATGACTTTTGAATGGAACAGTCGGCTTTATTGTCTCCTGGACGTACGTTGAAGTCAGAGGAGATGGAAAAGGACCGACTTGTTGAAGAAATTGTGCTGTTAGCTTTGTTTTTGGTGTCGACAGCGGCGAACTCTCTGGCGTTGCTAGTGTTCTGCCGTCGACCAGGCCTTCGGACTATCTCTAACAGGTAAGATTCTTTACAAGTAATTTGCTTTACTTTGGTGTGACTGGCTCACTTTGAAACTAGCTGGAGCTGTACTTTTAAAACTTCGGAAAAGTTTGTTCATAAAGTTGACCAACAAGAAGGTGCTCAAGTATTTTGCAAAGTGAACAGTCATAAATGCATGTAATAGCTAGATTTCTAAACAAAGTTAGTTAAGGACGCATGGATTGTTTCTTTATTTCTCAACTGCAAGGTTAACGGTGATTAATTAATGCAACATTTGTACTTTAGAATGTTAATGTTCAAGGCGTCTCTCATTTTTGATACGTTAAAATGATGATAAAATTGTTAAAAACAGCTGATTAAAATTATGTCAAAAAAGAACCAGTCAGGTAGAGTTAAGTTGAACAGACAGATAAAGGCAATAAAGTAGATCACTTGATAAATGAAGTGGAAAAATGATTGGATGCGCGTAAGCAAATACGACAAGTCATAAACTCACTCGTCACAAACCTCTTCACGTAAAGTTCACCGGTCTAGTTTCAATAGAATGTTTATAATATCTCCGGAAAGTGAGAGAGAGCTCATAAATCATGTTTATCAAAACGAAAACTTAACACGTTACTCATGTCAAACAAGCCACGAATTTTAAAAGATTAATCCCACATTAAGATGAATGAAAGATGAAATATTTTAGGGCTGACCATTTAAAAAAATATTAAAACGTAAAAGTCAAAAAAGGAAACAGATGACAACTACAAAAATGGACAGGAGAAAGCAAAAAAAGTTAGTCACCGGGACGCAAAAAGAATAAAACAACACTTCAAAATTGGAAGCTTGATTTTTGGGATGTTATGTTTTGGTTGGTGCATCCCTGAGTTTGGGTCGGAGCCAAAACCAGCATTATTATTAGACCATTACTGTCGGTCAGTCGTCTACCTGTGCTCTTTATGGATTCACTAGATTTTGCATTTGATTTATGGACTTGGAAACAGGATTTGCTTTGTTACTGTGACCGACTTAGATACTAAAATATCATGAATAGTGTAAATATTAAACAAAACAGGTAGAAAGGCTTTGTTGTTATAAGTTCAAACAAACATTGAAGCGTTAATAGAGCATTAGAATAAACATCATCTGTGCCAAACACTCAATGAAAGGTAACAACACAGATGGCAAGAACACTTATCAACGAACCAAACATTAAAATGCATTAGTCATAAAAATAGTGATTAAAAATTGGTAGCTATTAAGATCTTTGAACTTTGCGTAATGAAATGACTCCTGGTCAAAGTTGAATATAAAAATTCTGTTTAAAGAAAACCTGCTTTGTCATGGCAAGTTGCAGGATTTAGAGACAAAAAATTGAAAAATCTTAAGCTGTTGGCTTAATAAAACCAATAAAAATGTTGTATTATATAACGTAACGACACAGACTAATTGATTAACCGGTTCATTTGTGGCATTCCGATATTTGTGGAGTCCTGAAGGTCAAGTCCAAAGCTCAAAACTGGCATAAAAATGAGAACTGACGCACGATACTGCTCTAATTAAAAAAATAAAACTTAAAAAGTGTAAGACCACTTCATAAGTAACATTCGTCCTCAGAAATTCCAGGTTCAAAGGAACTTAAGCTTTATTTTCCAGTAATAAGGTATGCTTTAAGAAACAGGCAGACGTTCCGGGTTAGCGATCGGCAGATTTCATCAGTCTGAGGTCACGTTGCCTCCCATTATTAAAAAGTCCTCTTTACCGTAACGGCATTACTCTCAATTGGCTGTTAGTATCGCACAGCCGATTTTCGATCCGTTTGCTGGCCGTGTATTGCAAAACGTAGATTTCAATATACAACATTTTTATTACAGTCTTTACCTGTTAAATTCTTATTATTTGTAGTTATTTTAGTTATATTATCTTCTTTACTTGTCCTAATTTTAAACTGCCAACTTATTCGTCAATATCTGTTTCGCTTCTTGCTTTGTGTTTTATGCTTTCCACAAAATTAGTAAATGTTGATCTAGCATAATTTTTTAATACTTTTAGAGCAGGTATGACTTCTGCTTATTCGTAAACAACAATTTTCTTCAAACCGCCATCATTATCCTGATCAGATCACACTGTAAAAATAAAATAATATCGGCTTAAATAAGTATATCATAGTTATAACTAAAAGAGTTTAAAGTTAATAAAAGAGTAGTTTTTCCAGTTTGTATCGAAGGGCTGCCGAATTTGATAACAGTGGTATTTTAACGTTAACATTTTATTTCATTTTTATCGTTTTATGGTAAAAGGTAACAAAAATTGTGCCTAACAGATTCGATAGAGCACAAGAAACATATGAGTGAATGTGTTTTTGAGTTCAGAAGAATATGTATCTTTCAACTGAATTTCTGAACATTAATTTCAATATCTCAGCGTCGTCGGTCCAAGCAATTTATTTATTTATTATTACAGTCTTTTTATTGGGCCTTTTTATAATTCGAACGGCACGGTACGGCAGAATTTGTATTACCAATGCTTTCTATGTTCCCAGCTTCTAGTATCATTAGTACAAAGGAGGCAATGGTAATACAATTTTGCCGTGCCGTTTTTGAATTATAAAAAGGCCCATTGACTTTCAATGTATTTAATTTAGTTGCCAGATTTGACCAGAACAAACATAAGTATGTTTGTTCTGGTCAAATCAAATCATAAGTATGTTTGTTCTGGTCAAATCTGGCAACTAAATTTAAGTGCAGGTAGGTACTCTCAACCGATTGAGCTAAAACTTTGCATACACGATTAGCTTGGATAGTTAGCTAAGTGAAGTCATTTTAATCCAATATGGCGGACCGCCCATCTTAATCCAATATGGCGAACTAGTCATTTTATTTTGTACTTCCATGATATGGGTATCAAATGAAAGGGTTAGCTTAGAACAGAGTAGAAAAAATAAAAATTACAAAGCTTGTCTTTAAAAATGTTTTTTTCATCAATGAACATCTATTTATCTAGCTAACATATCTACATTATCTATTTCACTGTGCTATATGACTCAACGATTGCACTGTAGTAACTGTCTACTAAATCTATGGATAATACATAGTACTTAATCGAAGCGGGGTTTGGAAAATTTTGCAATGAAATAATTGGATGTTATTTGTATGTTCATATGAATTATAAAATGACCGCCCATCAAGCCATCAAGTTGGAAGGTTCTGGAAGGATGCTTATTACACAGATGATGGTGTTATTGATTACTTTATAAGTGTTACCTATGTTACATAAAAAGTACATCTTTAACACCATAAAACTATAAAATCAAGATGATGCAAGACTCAAGTTGCAAAGACAGTAAAAGACAGTCTTTTAGGCCAAGAAAAACATACATTATGTACATACGCTCACGCATACAATCCCTAACGGAGTAGGCAGAGCATCAGTGGTTCTAGAACCACTAGATGCCACGTTTGACACAAATTGTGAGGGTTATCAGAAGTAATTACTTTTGAAAATAAATAAAAAGAATACCAAGGAATATTTTTTTGAAAATATGCAAAACATTAAACGATGTAAGTACACTCAATGCCCCAAGTTAAATGGCCAAGTTCATTCTAATGTAGGTAAACCTTATTACCAGTAGACAAGAAACATGAGTGGATACTTAATTGAGGGAACAGTCTGCACATACATTGTCTGTGGAAATATTTTTATGCGAATTCCAAAAAGTCGTAAAATAAAAATTGCTCCGTTTCATGGACTGAGTCACATCAAAGTTGCAGTATCTTGTTAACAATCTGCAGAAAATCTTGAAGATGATTCAAATTGTATTGAACTTAGTCCTTATGTTTATAGTTATAAACACTAATATACTATAAATTTTGCATATTTCAAGAAAATACGCTTCAAGAGTAAGATAAATTTTCCGCTTAATAAAGAAGGGAACGGCTAGTTAATTGATAGTAAGGTAATAAGCATACGTTATAATGATGACATAGCGACTAGGCGCTTTGTTACTAGGAAGATAGAAGGACTAGGTACTACTTATGTGCGGGAATTGCTTTCGATACATAAAAACCAAACTAGTCTTTGAAAAGTTCATTGGCTGAATACTTTGCGTTGAACTAGCCAGTAGGTACTACACTAATGAGTTTGACTCCGAGTAGTGATTTTGAAAATAAAAATAGAATTTCGTAAACAGTTCCCACCTGATAGGAAATGACGATGAGGTTGACTGGGAAACCGATTGTTTAGAAAATGATTACTCATTAGAATCTCATAACCTTGAATTTGGAATAGTTCAATTTCACGAGTATAGGCGAAATTGTATCGCTTCAAGCCAGTATCACACACCACATATTGTTTTTCGAAAAATGAAAATGTTACTGGCAGCTTTTTGCAATTATTTAAAAAAAGGTTGAAAGTCATTTTCAGACGAAAGGCCTATCGAAAAATGTTATTTAAACTCTTTCGGAATGTGATGCTTAAAATTTGAATATTGGATTTCGAACAGCCGTCTAGACTTGTACTTGTACTTTGATCTTTTATTGGCAGTTATTCTTCATTGGATATTTATGTAACAGGTACTGGTAGCAGTTACAAACAATGGGCTTAATACATATAGTACCGACGACGTAATTTTTATGGGTACTGTGATACCATAGAGACAGCGAGGGTAACACGATATTTTCTTTCCAGCTACTAAGACAGTAGACATACCGTTCTGTTGCTAATGGTGACAATAATAATTAGTTTAGAACGTACTACTTTCTGAATTCTGTTGGAAAATAATTTATAATCTTCATCGAGATTATGATTCAAAACACAACTTTGAGAATTTTAAACATGCTCTTGTGACTTATTGTGGGAACTTTTTGGAGACAAAGATACTTACAACCATGATGGATTTATGTTTGTAAAAGATTTGAAACACGTGAGCAATGCGATGTTACAGAGAATTACACCGAAAAAACGGATTCAAAATTAACAAAATAAAATACCTTTTTCAATGAGTCTAATTATTGTACTAATGACATTTCCGTTAAGCTTTAGTTTGTTTGATGTAAACAAACAATCATTTCAATGATAGCCATATGATGACATAGATCATTAAATCGAAAACAAAGAGTTCAGATTTATTTGGCTCAAAAGTAAACTAATACGCAATAAAACAGCATTCTGATTTTAAGTATTTTTGAATTCAGAAGTTCTTTTTTTAGGGTAGCGGGCCGCATTTAAATTTAAAATGGACACAATATTTCATCTTGTTTTGATTGTTAATTCAAAGATACGTTTTTGTCAGAGCTAGGTATCCTAAAGTAGGTAAATATTGATATGTAACTAAGAGTTACAAAAATATTGCGTGACAGTGACAAAATAATGCTTGGATTTTACGTACTTTTTGTTTAATTGTTAACACAATTAATACTTCTTTGACAAAACATCTCTTTCTTTCCATATAAGGTCTTTGAACCAACTAATCTAGTGTAAATAAATGATTATAGTAAGTTTCCTCCGTCATTACTAGTAAATAATATCTAATGCGAGTATCCTAGACCTTTAATTAGTACTGATAACGGGACGTTTGATAATCTATTATGAGTCCTCAGAATCGTGTTTTACATGAATGCAAACCATACAAGGCAAATGGTTATAAAATCTAAATAAAAATATTAGGTGATCTTTTTTTGTTTTCTCTTCCATTTGCGTGTTTGAATTAGAAAAAGGTTACCTGGCCTGTTCTATTTATAAAATTCAAATTGTAACAAAAACAATCGTTCCCAATATTCTGAAGGTGATTTTCCACGGACTGGCTCGAGAAAGCTTGTGTAAGACTGTATCTAGAAAAGTATTCTCTAATGACCGCTCTGCGAGTCGTAAAGATAGGTACATCAAGTCTTCATGAGGACCTTTCAAAAGTGCAATATGATATTGAATATCGTTTACAAATATTCAATTCGAAATGTCTCTAACTAGGAGTTCAATGTACCCTTATATTCGAAGTTCAATGCACAGCGTTCTTTCTGCACTTAGAGATACCTTCCCTTGAGGAATATTCAAGCAACCGAGTACCTCCAATCTTGTGAATACTAGGTGAGCTTGCTACGTCCTCGACCACAGCCATCTTTGTTTCAGATTTTGGTACAAAACGAACACATTACTTGTAAAAAAAACACAATTTATTTCCTTGAATCTTGATCATTCTCTCTAAGCATGCCCATTGCGCAGTGCGGAACAATTAGAATTATTTTGTCTACAGATAACAACGACTTATTAAATTTACCGGTTACATCAAGATTCGCGTGTCCAAATCGCGTGCCACCTCGCGTCACCGTGACTCCGTGACCCCAGTGTCACGACATAACGTAATGTCATGACTTGTGTGATTAGCCTGTGGGATGCCGGGACGTTCCCCGGTGTCGTGTTGTGTCATAACTGGCAGTGCGTCCGGTTCACGACTGGATTTTGGCTCGTCTGGTTTTGATTTTGGAACTTAATATTTAGATAACTGTTAGATTAAAAAAAAATTGCTTTAGGAAGCAAACATAAAATAAAATGTAACGTATTTTAAGAATAAATAAATATAATTTTACCTAGAATAAGTTCATTTGCGAATTCCGTCTACTCGTAACATAAATTAGCATAAAAAAAGAAGAAGAAAATTACAATATCTTTGAAACATCTTGAAAAATTTACTGAAATGTATTCCCAAGGCTTAATTTGACTCAGCTATGAACATTTTAAGTATTTTCTTATTAAGTTACCTTTAAAAACTTCTTAGGAAACCTAGAGCAACATTCAGTTGCCAAACAGGATGTAGAGAAATCTAAACTGTCACAAGACTCGTTGCGTGAACTGTTTTAATAAACATACTTATTTATTGTACATTATATTGGAAAAATATTAAATATAATTATGATCTTAAGCGTTCGAACGAATTCCAAGAATTTAACTCATGAGAAACTAATAAACAGCATTCTATATTTCACACTTAGTCATTTGAGTTTTTAGTGACAAATTCTTAGATTCATTGACGAAAAGTAAGGATGGAAAGCAACAAGAGATTCTTCTCAGTAATTATTTTGCTGCATCCTACATGCATATTGTTAGCAGTCAAAGGTGCTGATTGAAAAACAGCTTGACTGAGGCAGCACCTTTTCACCACATTATTCATACATACAAATGTTTTGTTCTCTGTTTTGTATGATGAATAAATTTCTTTTTCTTTCTTTTCTTTCTTTCTTACTTATTATTATACTTATTATTACTTATTATTATTATATTCTGTGGTATTTATTAAACTTCTAGAATTGATATGAAGTAACCTTTTATTTTCTATTATTTATCTTAAAAGTATAAGTAACAGTTATTTAAACGGTTGACATCTCTAACCACAGAAATCCACAAAAACAATTGAATGCTACATTTAAGTATCTTTATTGTGTTTGCGATTATGAAAAAGAAAAAAGTTTGAAATTCGAATTAAATGTCTTAAAATAGGACTCGAAAAATAAGTTTAAAATTTGAAATTCGAATGAAATTGTCTACAAAATAGGACTCGATATCTCGAAGTTCTTTACAAGCATTTTATTTCAATGTGACCCTATTTTCTAACATCATCAACATCACATGTTGCAGTGATTTCGCTTACTTCATCGTGTTTCTTAAGTTAAAAAGTCACGTCTGAGGAATGCGTGTTTTAAGGTTGGTTGTAGACATCAAATGGTATGCTATCAATGGCTACTTGCTGATATTATAAGTACATTAAGTACTAAACATTGAAAGTTACATAATTAAGTGATGAAAAAAATTAGGCATTCGATAGCAGAAAAAGCTACACATGTAAAGGTTTCATATTTCAAAGATGTGCTGTTTTACGTGTATTACCTACGACTACTTACTAAAATCTTATATGCCTTTATGTCACGGTCACCCATCTGGAGTCCGTTATACTAAGCGGATGCGGCTTAACCTTAGTTATCAATCGTCGCTGATAGGTAAGCGAAACTGGGCTACTAACGCTTTACAACGTAGCATACTATTATGTGCACCTAGCATTACGTAGGTACATAGATAAGTAGTACTGATGAAATTAATTTATCTAATCTTCGAAGTGGAAAGAAACCTGCATGCTTTCACATAAATTACTGTATTTCTAGTTCGGAATGACTGTTATTTACGTAGGTGCTATATTATGAATCTAAATTTAAAAAAACTTGTTAAGGGAAATAATGTCAGCTTAATTTACTATTTCGAATCATATTGAATTTTAAAACAAGAACAAAAATAGGCACCTACCTAATTTGAGTTACAAATAATTCGCATAAACAGTGCGTTCGTATTTCAAATTCGAGTTTCGAAGACATATCATGTCTTCGAATACTGTATAACGATTCACGTAACATTTTACAATATTTTTATAGCCAGCAGATCCGATTTCGCTGCCTAATAATAATATAAGTAAGTAGTAAATTAATTTGAAATCATTTAAAATGACTTATATTTTATACTGTAGAGACACAATAAAAAGAGTTAGAATATGTAAATTATTAGTTATAAATTATATTAGAACACTTAAACGCTATTACATTGATACATTTTATAAATGAAGTCGTTACTAACCAAGGTTCAATATACGTTGTTAACCATTAATTTCGTTCATTAGCATGCATTGATAAACGGTTGTGAAACAGACTCTTTGTAAAGATATCAGTATTGAGTAGGTGATGTATAGAGAATTAGCTCATAACTTGTCTCCGAAATTATTTTTTGTATAAAACGATCGTAAACTATTTGAATGTGTCTAATAAAAAGTTACGTGAGGAACTATAAAAAACTACCTACAAAATTTTAGTGTTTTATTTATAACAGAAAATCTGGCTTTAAAAAATTTGAGGACTTTTCCATTTTATTATATTGTTTTGCCTTCGAATATTCCTACACCAAGGAGAAGAAAAATTATAGCCGTCGCTGTAAAATAATGACGTCTCAAGGCATCACTAATAACGTCATATTTTATAAAATCTCTAAATGTTACGTAAAAAAATAATGTAAAATTAATGGTATTACAAAGAATCCGCATAAAAGGCCACGTCTTACTATTTGACTAAACCAACATTTACTTACATATCGTATTTTAATATTTATAGCAGTACAGTATCTCTAGACTAGACCCACTTAATAAAAGATATGAGCAGTTTATTTTAGCATTACATTTTGTTTATTTATGATTTTATAGTCTTTTCCACCTTTTCAATAAGCAAACTGAAAGGTCCTTGGACATACATTGTTATATTGAAACAATCTATAAATTCAAACACCATTTTTACTTCACCTACTCACTACACACAGGGTGTCACGCCTTCTGACATCGCCGAAAAATAGTCGGTCAAGAACATTTACGAAACATAACAATGTGCATTGTACTTCCACGATACCTTCGCTTTGTGAGACATGCATTGCTATTTTTGTTCACGTTTGCATAATAAGCTTGTCAGTAAAGCAAGCAATGATTTATAAACCCAGGAAAATTTCGACTGTATGCTTTTGGATTCTTGCCAATTCTTGGTGTACCACAATGAATGGTGTGACGACATCTCCCGTGAAGGAAATCTAATCGTGATCTCATAAACCTCGGGAAAGTTTAAAGACTTGTTGCTTCGCGTGGTTTTACTTGGGCGTTGAACTGCGTATTATGTGTCGTTGACAGATGTGCTCTGTTGGTGATATTGGTCAATTGCTCTGAAAGTAGTAACCAGTACTGCAGCTATTTAGTTTAATATAAATTAAATTGATTTTTTCTCTGGAGTTTAAAAAAAAATGTAAATATTAGATTGCCTTGAGACCTTTGAATTTTCGAGCTTCAAGTATCATAAGATAACAAAAATGTTTATTCAAAAAGCTTTCAAAGATCCATTTCATCTCGAGAATGATAGAAAACAGTCCATTAGTCGAATTCTTGAAGGAAATTAGGTCAAATAGTAAAGATATCATTGGATCCTTGGCAGTAACATTGTGCAGACCTCGCGTAACTGTGTCAAGAGCCTAATGGTGTCCGAAGCACTACAATGGCAGCTTCTTTAATTTATAACGCCCTGGTACTTTTTGTGGATTGTTTAAATTTTTATAGTCGATTTTTTAAATGTCAACAAACAAATAAACACTTTTACAAATGAGGCCACGGAGGTATTAAGAGCTGTAGTTTATTATAAATACAAAGGTATGGAAAAAAAATACAATTTTTTATACAGTTGAACATACTTACCCAATTTAAATAATGTTTATGACAACACTTACTGCAAAAATATTCTTTTATCATGGCTTTTTTAAAATTTTCCGTATTACAAAGGATTTACATTAAAACAAAAAAAAAAACATTTTAAGA